>JASTWP010001895.1:0-56543 GCA_030770255.1 Temnothorax ravouxi | reverse complement strand
AGTTTTCGGCGAGTTTCGGCGTGTGTGTCATGATCAATTCGTGATGTGAAAGTTGCGCGTCGTGTTCGTTAGAGGTTAATATAATGTGAAAGTTATTATTAATGTGATATCTCACCATTAAATACGATGGTTTAAATTCCGAATTTCGGTCGCGTCACGCAAGGATCGAAGTGACGACGGCGATCGAGATCGCGGACGAGTTTGGCGAGTTTCGCGCGTGTATCGCGTGATGTGATGTGGTTTGTTTCGTGTGGTGTGTTTTTGCGAGGTTAGTAGGATTTTTTATATTATATAAATCCACTATTTTATGTAATTACTGTTTTTTGCATTATGTAAATTTGCCTTATTTTAGATATACCGATGAATTTTAATGTCGAGAAGATCTGAAAGGATTTTGGTGCTCACATGATGCAAATATTCAACAAGCGTGAAAAGTTGATGACATTACAAATATAGTTAGAAGAAAATTCATGAACATTTAAGATATATAGAGAGGTAATTATAAAAATTATTATCGTTTGTATTATTTCAAAGAGTATTGTTTTATAAAAGTTGTATATACATATTCGTATATATGTTGCATTATATTGAGCTGGTATACAGAGCTTATCAGATTTCTTTCTCAATCACAGACGCATGAAGCTGTTAAAAAAGACCGATCTATGCTGGAATACAGCGGTAACCTAAAAATAGATAGTGACAGTGTGACAGTCGTGACCATCGCCGCGTGATAGATGATAGTGATAGTGAAATATATTGACGGCAGGGAGCTGATGCCGAGGAGATCTTTGAGAAGGAAGGTATATCCAAAATCGCACACGTACGTATATATGCTGTCTTGTAAAAGTTGTAAAAGTTAAGAGAACGAGAAAGTGATCTGTATTTATATGCACGTGTGACAGGCACTATCGGGCACTATCGCGTAATAAAGATTTTTCCGAAGAATGTTATTGTACTTTACTTTCGTTAACGTGGATGCTTCAAATGTACAATCTCGCGTCTTCAAAATATAATAATTCTCAGACACTGTTGAGGAATAATTGTCTAGCACAAGAGGTCCTCTTATAAATGTTCTCCTTTTCTCTCGTTTTCTCACGCAGGAAATTTTATATTCAACTATATGGTATATACAATTTTGCCGTTATATATAACCGCAGGGAGCTGATACCGAAGAGATCTTTAAGAAGGAAGGTGTATCCAAAATTGCACATGTATGTACGTATATGCTGTCTTGTAAATTGTAAAAGTTGAAAAAAAACGAGAAAGCGTTTTGTAGCACAATTTATATTGTAGGCAAGTTATGCTAAAATATTGTGAATTGAGTTCCTATTATCCATTATTATGATATAATTTTTATCAACAATATTAGAGGAGTAAGGAAAATTAATTTTATTAAGTATTCAAAGCAATTGAGAGTTTTTAGCATTAAGTATTTCCATTTTCTCATAATATGCTTAAAAATTATTGCAGGGGCTTGTGAGTTATGCGAAGCAATTGATACTATTAAGGTTCATTGGTCATATGAAGTTTGCACACGTCAAACTTGACATCCTAAAGATCACAATGCATTCTGAAAACGATACCGTGCAGGTTCGTTGGCGTATACGTGGTGTCACAGGCTGGAAGGTATTTTCTATGTTTTGGAAATAAAATTTAGAAAATACAACATGCAATAAGAAGTGCTAACCAGGAAATGTCAGTGTAATCATCAGTGTGCTCTTAACATTTCTTTAATAGTAATATAAAATTGTTCTTATAAACATTAATTATAATTAATTCACAAGTTGTATATTATTTGAAAAAAAAACATGATTTTTAGTTTCATTTTTTATTCTACTTTCAGAAAGAGATAAAATAATTTAGATTTCCTAAAATTAATTTTGCTTATGCTATCGGAGAGGAAACACTTATTATAAAATTGATTATAATACCAAGACAATTATTATATAACGATTTCAGATGGTACGATGATTTTTTTGTTTTTTAAGTTAATGCTGAATGGAAAAGTCTATAAGCATATTGCGGACAAGATGATGCCTAATCAGGGTACAGCCGGCACGAAAAAGAAAGATATGCGCATGGCAGGGAAATTAACGCTATTCACAGGCCTTGTATGCACATTTAGTAACAACGAGGATTCTTTGAATTGAGCTCTGTCTTAAAATGGCATCAATTGAAGTGAATCCACTGCTGAGTGGTGAAATTATTTTATGCGATTTTATGCGTCACAACGAATAGACCAAGAGGAATGCTTTTTCCAGTCGATGGTTTCGAATTTTGCTGACGTATCTATTTCGTTGCAAATGCATCATTATGAAATGATGATCGGTATGAAATAAGAGATATGTGAATTAAAAAAATGTGTACATTACCTAAACAGTATCTTTGTATGATTACAAACTATCTTCATTTAATTTTTTAGTGACAATGTCAGAATAATTTGCGTTAGTATTTCTGTGTAAAAAAAATATGACGATTATATTACAGTATATCTGATGATTTTAACATAATTATAGAGATAGGGTGTCTAAATTGTTATCGTTCCATCCATATGCAGCTTTTATACTATTCGGATAGTATCGATATTTTATGCTGCTTAGAAACAAGTAAAAAATATTTTAAGACACTTGTATCGTTTCCAGAATATAAAAACTTATGTTTAGATTACAGATATACGTTTGGGTACTGACGTATTTATTTCGTTGCAAATGTATCATTATGAAATAATGATTGGTAGTAAATGAGAGATATGTGAATTAAAAATATGTACATTATCTAAACCTCATCTGATTTTTTAATTTTAATAGTGACAATGTCCGAATAATTTTGCGTTAGTATTCCTGTGTAAAAAAAAATATGTCGATTATACGATTATATTACAGTATATCTAAAAAATGTTAGAAAATGAAATAAATGTTTAAAGGTATCCTGTATATCATAGCATTTATTTGCTTTGCCTGTTAATGACGCGTAAGATAATATAATCATTAAAGTAATATTTCTAAATGTGTATATTTCATACTTACAATTAATTTTATTTCATAAATACTATCACATTTATTCCTATGAATCGTTTTCATTTATTACGCTATTATGAGGTAGGATATGTAAATTATTACCGTTCCATCCAAATGTAGCTTTTATAGTATTATTTATCGTATCGATACCTTAAGCTGTTTATAAAAAAGTAAAAAGTATTTTAAGGCGAAAGAAAGATATAGGGATAGAAAAAGAAGAAAGAAGGAGAAGAGAAGGAACAATATAAAGAAAGGTATAATATATTATAAAAATATTTTTTACATTGCAAATATATTTAAATTTGTATATTAGTTAACTTTTTTATACCGCTCATTAATTTCAATATACAACAGATTCGTTGATTGTAAAGAATGAACATCATATATATAAAAAATGCAATGCATGCAAGTGTTGAAAGTGTTTACAACAGCAAATGTATTCATTTCTGTTCAAAACACATGTATCATGTTCATCCTTTACAGAGAAATTAACAAATCTAGGGGTATATTGAAATTAATGAGCGGTAGTGTATACGTTCAAAAATTCATGTGTTTTGTATTTCGTGCTTAAGGTATGAAAATTACAGAAAATAAAGAAAAGAAAAATTTTGTTGAATAGAAAGTGAGAAAATGACAGAAAGATAGAGATAGAAGGAGAGAAAGGTAAAGATAGAGAAGGAGAAAGAAAGAGAAGAGAAGAGTGTATACGTTCAAAAATTCATGTGTTTTATATTTCGTGCTTAAGGTATGAAAATTACAGAAAATAAAGAAGAGAAAAATTTTCGTTGAATGGAAAGTGAGAAAATGACAGAAAGATAGAGATAGAAGGAGAGAAAGGTAAAGATAGAGAAGGAAAAAAGAAAGAGAAGAGAAGAGAAGGAACAATAAAGAGAAAGGTATACAATATTATAAAAAATATTTAAATTTAGTACATCTGCAGTATAATGCTAATCCCTTCGTTTTTTTATATTGTTTATTTTGCGCCATAAAAAAATTTCGAGAAGGAATATCGTTGTTCATGTTCCGTTTGTTTAAAGTTTAATAATATTTAAAATATCACAATGTGTCGATAAGTAAAAAAAAAATAACAATTTATAAATATATTATCTCTCTCAGTTTTGTATACTAATATCTACCGATTATCTCGACTGTATTTAATTTAAAAAATGTTCTAAATAAAAAATATTTTTTCTTACTTCTATTTTCGCATAAAACGTTAAAAAATGGGGTTTCCATTTAAAAAATAAAATTGATTTATATTTGACCTGTATTTCCACCATCGCCTGTCTTTTTTATGCATAATTATTAGTAGATATTTATCAATTTGGGTTTCTCATAGAGGAAGCTTTATGAGCGAAATAAAATGTTGCTTAAGCAACGTGCAAATTTATAATTTGCATATTTAAATATTGTGAGGAAATAATGTTCAAATTAATAATTTGCAAACTTAAATATTATGAGAAAGCAATGTGCAAGTTTCTACTTGCCACACTTAAAAACTATGAGGAAGCAATGTGCAAGTTTATACTGGCACATTTTCTTTAAATCTTTTTTACTCCTATTTCATATATAATTCTTTAAAATTTGGTTAATCAGTTCTTGAGTTACAAATGTTTAAAATTCGGAAAAATTTGTACATACATAGAAACCTTATTATGTTTGGTCTAATCAATCAAATTTAAAGGAATTATGTATGAAAATAAGGGGTAGAAAAGAGTAAAGAATATCACAGAATTAGAAAGAGTTGCCAATAATTAATACTAAATTGCCCAAAAACATCAATTTTTCTAAAAAGTCTCAAGCGGTTGAGATTTAAGGTATAGTCTTTAAAGAGTTTCAAGTTTTGTAATATTGACAATTTTTCTAATTTTATTATACTAATTTAGTCTTTTCTACCCCTATTTCATATAGAATTCTTTAAGATTTAGTTAATTAGTTCTTGAAATACAGACGTTTGAAATTTCGGGTAATCTGTACGAATATAGGACCCTTATAAAGCTGGATCTAATCAACTAAATCTTAAAAAATTATATATGAAATAAAGGTAGAAAAAGACTGAAGAATGTATTACAATTAAAAAATAGACCAATATCTCAAATATTAAGAAAGTTACAGCGCAAAAACACAGTTTTCTGAAAAAATTGAAACCCCCCTGAAATCTATACCGTTTTGACGGTTTTTAAGAAAAATTAGAGGAGAACATATTTTTCTATGATATTTTTTTGTGTGCAAAAATTTCAGCCCGGTATCTAAAAAATTGCAGAAGTAAATGCGTTTTACAAAAAAATCCGTACACACACACACTCACACACGTACATACTTCCGGACATTTTTTCTACTAATATGACTTCTCGACATTTTGGAACATTCTAAACCTATTTCCATCAAAATCTCGAATTCTTTTTACCATCACAAAGCTTCCTCTATGAGGAAGTAAATCAAAATGTTTATTACATTTTTAAATAGCAAGAATAAAAATAATAAAATAAAAATAATATTTTTTAGTAGTAATGTAACAATACTTTTAACACTTAATATAATATAATAATATTTAATGTTATAAAATATTCAGACTGAGTGTTCAATCATACTACTTTTTTCATGTTATTTTAGCACACTTTTAACCGACTTTAAAAAGAGAATGTTCTGAATTCGGCGAGCATATATGTGGGTATGTCCATGATTTTCTTTGAAACTACTGGACGGATTTGAACGCGGTTTCCACTGTTCTATAGAGTAATCTTCCAGGAAAATTTTAGTACATAAAATATCGTGTTAGTACATTAGGGTACGGAGCAGTAAGAAAATATGCGATAATAATTATAAGCAATCGAGTAAGCAATTAATGAATTAATATTATTTAATTATATTAAATGAATAAAGCACTAAAAAAGTATTAAAAACATTTTTTTTCTAATAAAACCGACTCCAAAAAGCTCTAAAAAATAAAAAAATGTAAAGCTTTTTTATTTTTATTTTATTTTTTCTTATTTTTTACAGTTTTTTTCCCTTAAAGGTCAACCTGGGTCAAAATGACCCAGTAAAAAAATTGTGTCGCATTATCTACCATTGAAACGCTGAAATCGGGATTTGTCGCGCCACCTCTTGGTAGTTTTAACCTCTCTCTAGATGGCGGTACAGTCGCTGTAAGTCAGCAGGCGTCTGGCTGTCTGGCTGCCGTCCGCGTCAAACGTTCCAAAAATCACGGGTCATTTTGACCCAGTGGGTATAGTTTACGCATTTTGGGGGTGATTGTTTGTGATTTTTTTAAAGTCTTTTTGAGCTTCTTTCGAACAATTAAAGTGTAAGTAAACGTTTAAATATGCTCTGAAATTTTTTAAATCAGTTGTTTATCAATAATAACACTGAATTATACATAAATGTTGTACAATCTAGGGCAAATTTCGGAACCGGTTTCCAAAAAGATCGGTAACGAAAAATTAATTACATCATTGCACTCCCCGGAAAATTTTACCCCTATTTCATATACTTTTGGTAAAAATTTGGTCCACTAACGAATGAGGAGTTCGTGGACAGACAGACGGACAGACGGACGGACAAACAAACAGTCGGGTTTTATATAATAGTATGATTAATATTTTTTAACATTGTTTTGTCTATTTACAATAGTTCGAATTGTTTCCATGCCCTATCCATCGGAAAACGAATCGTTCATTAACGAATCTTGAAGCGAATGTGCTACCGATTTATATTGCTTTCAATTTTCCAAATAAATACTGTTTTTAAAATGTTAGCTTTCGCGCGTATTTTTACCTTAAAGTATTGGGTATTTTATCAGTCAAAATATTTGCATTTTACTTTAAATATTAGAGATTAAATCAGTATAAGGCTTTAATGTGCACTGAGTGCGCAATAATTTTGCCGATAAAAAACGCTATTAAAAATATCATTAATTTGGCGCCGACTTCAAAAAATTGAAAGAAATTCTTAAAAGTATCATTTCATACTTTTGAGAGCTTCTTTATTTGTTTTGCTTCTTCATATAAAGGAAGCTTTGTTTTCGTAAATTCGTACATGAACCTTTGATTGCGTATAAAATTGGCTCTAATCAACCAAATTTAAAAAAATTATATATAAAATAAGGGTAAAAAAAACCAAAGAAAAGATTGTTTTTTTTTGTAGTTTTTAATGTCAATAAAATGTTCAGAGTGTTTTAAAACGTCGAAATATTGCATTAAAAAAAAAATGTCGGTATGAAAATGAAACATGAGTGAGAACAAATAAGAATAAAGAAGAATGAGAGATGATATAAAGCAGTAAAATGCAATTAAAATTAGAAAAAATAATGCAGAATAGATGAGAATAAAGAGAACTATATAATATATAAAGATAGTGGAGGAGATTACATAAAGATAGTGGTGAAAAGAACGTAACTGAGAGTAAATAAAATAAAATAAAAACAATATGAGATGAAGGGATTGAAGGGATAGACGGTAGAAAGCAAGAAAGAAAGAGAAATGATAAGAGATGAGATTAGGAAGATTGAGGGCGGATTGGGAGGAGAGAGAAGTGAAATCGTAGAAGGAAAGGGAGGGAATTGAAGAAGGAGATAGGAGTAGTTGAGAGGTAAGGCTGGAGAGTATAGAGAAGGAGAGAGATGGCAGGAAGGAAGGGCAGAGAGAAGTGAAAAAGGAAGGAAAGTGGTAGATAGGAAAAAGAGATAATTAAAGCAATGAAAGCGAAGGTAAGAGAACTGGAAAGGTAGAGAGAGTTAGAAAAAGAGAGACAAAAAGAAGAACAATGTAGTAGTGAAAGGGATGGAGGTAGAGGAGGGAAGGCGAAAAGAAGCGATAGAGAAGCTATGGCTAGAGATGAGGTGGGTGAAAGGAGGAATAGGGGAAGTAAAAGAGATAGGAAGAAGAAAGACGAGGGAAAGAGAAGTATGGTTTTAGTTAGGCTAAAAGATAGAGTAAGGAAAAAGAGAGGTAATGCAGAGGAAGTAATGTGTTGAAAGGGAGAATGGAAAAAATAGAGGATGACATAACAATGAATTTAAGGAAAGAAAAATGCAATGGAGCTTAGAGAGGATAATTGAAAAGGAGAGAAGGAATAGGAGAGAACCTGGGTAAAGTACGGAAAGATTTTTGGATAGAGAAATGAGGAGAGAAGCAAGAAGAAGGAAGAGCAAAAAAGGAGGAACAGAAGTGGAGGAAAAAAGTAAAAGAGAGGGAGACGAAAAAATGAAAAAAGACGGTAGTGAGGTGGAAGAAAAAAAACAATGGGGATAGAATGGCGAAGAGAAGAGGAGAAAAAGGAAGAGTAGGGAGGGAGAAAGTGTGGTAAGGCTGAGAGGTAGGGAGGGAAAGGGAGTCAGGGAGAGTGGGGAAAGTAAAAAAGAGTGAAAAGAGAAGAAAAAAAGGGGGAAAAAGGAGGAAGGGGAAAAAAGAATGCAGGGAAGAAAAGGAGGGGAAGAAACGGAAAGGAAAGTCTAAAAGATAGGCTTTTGGAATCTAGCGGGAGTGAAGGGAAAACAGGAAGGGTTTTGGGAATAGATAAAAGATTGGGATGTTGTGGGGGTTGGTGAAGACCGTGGCTGGAACAGGAAAAATGGGAGAAAATAAAAAATAGGGTGCCAAAGGAGTTCAACTGGAGGATACAGGGTGCAAACAAAAAAAGAGTTGGAAGAAAAAAAAAGGCAATAGGTGGGATAATGATGGGAGTCAGAAAAGAGTTAGAAGAGAAAAAAGAATGGGTGGAGGGGAGGGTTTAATAATTATGAAAGTAAGATAAAAGAAAGGAGAAATGGAAATTGGCAACAGTTTACGTAACCGGCAACTTGGACAAGATAATGGGTAAGATAAAATCGGTATAGGATAAGGAAGGGAAAAAGGAGAGATGGATAGTGAAGGGCGATTTCAATGCGAGAAGAAGGGAGAAAGGAGCGCTGGAGGATAGAAAGAGTGAGTTGAAAGAAAATTGAAAGATAAAATGATAAATAGGCAAGGGGAGGGCTGATTAGATAAGTGGAAAAAAGAAGAGTGGGGAATTATGAACGGAACAAAGGAGGGAGATGAAGACGGAAAAATGACTTTTACAGGAAGAAGTGGGGAAACAGTGATCAATTACGCAATAGGAGATAGGAAGGCTTGAAAAAAAGTGACAAGATTGGAGGTGGGGTGTGAGGTAAGATTCGGATCACTAATCAGTAGCAATACGGGTGGATAAAAGGGGGGGTTGGTAAAAGGAGAGGAACAATAGCGAAAGAAGAGGGGTGGGTGAAAAAGACGGACTGGTCGGAGAGAGTAGTTTAGAAGAAGAACGGAGAAGGTAGAAATAGGTAGAAGGGCAATAGACGAAGAGGTTGAAAAGTTGACAGAAAGAATTAAGAGGAAAGTAACGGTGAGAAGAGTAAAAAGAGAAGCAAAAGGAAAGAGAGGATGGTGGGATGGGGACTGTAGGAAGATGAGGAAGGAAGTAGAAATGTTATTGAGAGACTAAAAAAGAGAAAGAAAACACAAAGAATATTATAAGAGAGAAAAAAAGAAGTATAAAAAATGTGTGAGAAGAAAAAGGAAGAAAAAAGGACAAATCTACTAGAAGAGGCAAGAGAGGCGAAAACAGAGAAGCAAGTGCGGAAAGTAATAAACGAGGAAAGGAAAAAAAGGGTAGAAATTAATAAGAAGATAACAATAGAGGAGTGGGATAAATACTTTAGAGAGATGTTAGAAAGAACGGAACACAAGCGAAGGAAAAGGAGAGGTGGCAGAGCAAAGAGCGGAAAAAGAGTAGAGAAAGGGGAGGAGGTAGAGAGAGTGCTGAAAAAAGGTAAAACGATGGGAGAGGGCAAGATAAGAAATGAAGTGTGAATTTATGGGGTAAGTGGTTTAAGAAAGAAGTTATGGAAAATATGCAGGAGAGTATGGAAAGGAGAGAGTTTCTCAGAGGCGTGGAAGGACGGTGTAGTGATTCGGATAACGAAAAAAAGGGGCAAGAGATGAGTGAGCATAGAAGGATTACGCTGATGCCGACGGCGTACAAAGTGTATACGTCGTGTATTAGCAAATAGGTTGAGGGAAGAGATGGAGGAGAAGAGGATGATACCAGGAAAGCCAGTCAGGGTTTAAGAAGGGGAGAGGAGTGATGGACAACGTTTACACACTGCATTATGCGATAGGGAAAACGATTAAAGAAGAAAAAAAAGGTGGCTTGCTTTTGTAGATCTAAGGGCGGCATTTGATTAAGTGGACAGTAGGGTTTTGGAAAGATGTCCGAAAAAAACAGGGGTAAATGAGAGGTTGAGAAAGAAAATCATGGAAAGTATACGAAAAAACAAGAAATGTAGTGAGGGTGGAGGAAAAATACAGAAAGAAATTGAGTCCAATGCTGTTCAACTTACTGGTGGCGGACATACAGATAAAGCTGGGAAGAGATAGAATGGGAGGGGTACAAGTAGGAGAAGAAAAACTAAGGGTACTATGGTATGCGGACGATGTAGTAATTCTAGCAGAGGATGAGGAGGGAAATGAAATGGTTGTTGAATAGGTTAGATAGGTATTTAGAGAGGAAGGGGTTGAAATTGAATGTAGACAAGACAAACATAGTAAGGTTTGGGATAAGAGGTGGAGACAGAAGGAAGGAGAATTGGTGATGGAAAAGTAAGAAATAAAAAGAGGTGAGGTAGTTTAAGTATCTAGGATTCAGTTGGAAGAAGGCAGAAGTCAAAGTTGAGAGAGAGGGTAAAGAAAGCAATGGGAGTAATGAGAAGAGAAGGAAGTGGAGAAAGGGAAGAAGATAGGATAGGAGGAAGTAGAGAGAGTGCTGAAAAGGTATTACTAATAATTTATTAGTAATTTATTTGTTTAATAACTTTATGGTATTATAAATATATTATTTAATATTATAAAAAGCTAAAAAAGGAAATAATAATCTTGCTCAAAAATATTTCAGAGATGTACTTGGTTTTATTGTGGTTTCTTTTTCATTATTAATTTTAGTTTGTATTGTCAAATTAAAATTGATTTGAATTTAGATTGCGTAAATCAATAAATATTAATTAGACCTTATTTATACATATTGCAGTTATATATATGGGGCGTTCCACGCCAAATAGGACACCATTGGGCTTTTGTATCTCCGATTTTTTTGAAAATTTTTTATGTTATAGTATTAGTTAAAAGAGGCCTCCATGATTTTTTTCAAATTTTTTTGTCAAACCGTTTTCAAAATACCGATTTTTGAAAAATTACGTTACTTTTTTTTTTAACGCCCATAACTTTACGAAAAATGGGCCAAATGGGACGTTTTTTTTTAAAATGTTCGTATTTAAACCCACTTTTGATAAAAAATATCAAAAAAATTATTCAAACTGTATTTCTATAAGATTTTCAAATTTTTAACACAAATTGTTGATTTACAAAAAACACGTACTGATCGATTTTCTTCAAAATTTTTTGTAAAAAACTATCATTGATTCTACAAATTTTAAGCCTAAATTCATAATGGGATAATGACGGAATCTATTTTTTTTCGATCTTTTAATTTCTATTTTTTATATATCTGTGCTGAAAAATATAGATATATAAATCTTTTTTTCAGGTTTATCGGCAACAGTCATTGTTATTTATTTAAAAAAAAACATTATCTTCATCATTTAATAAACAAATGATCGATAATTTTTATTTGGAATATACTACAATATATGATTAGTGCTTTAATATGTATTTGATTATTTTTTAGTCAATATTTGAAGGACAAAATCCATTTTAATGAATACATTAACCAAATTCTTTTAAAATGGACTTTGTCCTTCAAATATTGACTAAAAAATAATCAAATACATATTAAAGCACTAATCATATATTGTAGTATATTCAAATAAAAATTATCGATCATTTGTTTATTAAATGATGAAGATATATGTTTTTTTAAATAAATAACAATGACTATTGCCGATAAGCTTAAAAAAAGATTTATATATATTTTTCAGCACGGATAAATAAAAGATGGAAATTAAAAAATCGGAAAAAAATAGATCCCGTCATTATCTTATTATAAATTTAGGCATAAAATTTGTGGAATCGATGATAGTTTTTTACAAAAAATTTTGAAGAAAATCGATCAATACGTGTTTTTTGTAAATCAACAATTTCTGTTAAAAATTTGAAAATTTTATAGAAATACAGTTTAAAAATTTTTTTTGATATTTTTTATCAAAAGTGTGTTTAAATACGAACATTTTGAAAAAAAAACGTCCCATTTGGCCCATTTTTCGTAAAGTTATAGGCGTTTAAAAAAAAAGTAACGTAATATTTCAAAAATCGATATTTTGAAAACGGCTTAACAAAAAAATTTGAAAAAAAATCATGGAGGCCTCTTTCAACTAATACTATAACATAAAAAATTTTCAAAAAAATCGGAGATGCAAAAGCCCAATGGTGTCCAATTTGGCGTGGAACGCCCCATATATAGCATCATTATTTTATTTTACTATAAGATAGCATTTTTTATATTTTTTGTAACTTAAAAAAATATGCATATTAGAAAAAAAACATACAATATGCTTATAATTAGCAATAAAATAAAATTATTTTTAAAAATATTTTAAAAAATAATAATAAGAGAAGTAGGACCGTTACAAAATATACAATCAAATTAGAATAAAATGCCATACGGTCCAAGCTTAGATTTTTGACAGCCTAATATTAATTTCTGTGTGTATGAATACATATATTTTTTCAACTTATTTAACTGCGCGCCGATTTTTTGTCGGACTTGACTGAAACACAGCTATTGTTGAAACATTAAAACCCTTTCCTCCCCGGAATTAAATCGACTTTATTTAATTACATAAATTAATTTAATTATCTAAAAATAATAATAATTTATTTAACGGAATGTGACGGGAAATGAGAAAGAAAAGTGGACACTACAAAAGAGAAAGGTAAGATTGTACTAATAGATTATATTTTAGTAAATAAGAGAGAAAAAATAGGGGGGAAATTATAGAGGTGGTGGAAATAAGAAAGATGAAGGTGAAAAAACATTGAAAGTGTAAAAAGATTTTAAGTGGAAGGATAGAAGAAGAGATAGTGAAGAGTTAGGAAGAACTGAAGAAGAAAAAGAAAAAGGAGGGATAATGGAATAATGAATGTAAAAAGTAAGGAGGAAAAAGAGAAAGATGGAGAGGCTGAGGAAGGGGAGAAAAAGAGAGATACCGGACTGAAAACATTAGAGTGTAATAACTCTTATACGAGAATAAAGAAAGAAAAAACAAAATATGAGAGAGATAGGTACGTGAAGTAAGCAGAGAGGGAAAAGGAAATGGGAAGGCTGGTGACGATTAGATATTAGTATAGTAGAGAAGAAAAAAGGAATGAATTAACAGAGAAAAATAGTGGAATGGGATAAATATTTTAAAATAAATAATAAAGAAATAAAGAAAAACAAAAAAGAAAATTAAGTAAATAAATAAACAGATAAATATAAATATAAGTATAAATAAAAACAAAATATTAGGGATGGTAAATAAAAAAAATGGCGTTGAAAAAGATTAAGAATGAAAGAAGAGATAGTGAAGAAAAAGGGAGAGTGGGAGAAGGAAAAGCAAAGGAGGTATAGTGGGATAAAGAATGTGAAGAGTAAAGTGGAAAAAAGAAAGATGGGAACGAAGGACGAATATGTAATAGATTATCTTTCGATAAATAAAGGAAAAAATAAGAAAAATTAGTAACAAAGAATGAGTATGTGATAGATTATCTTTCAGTAAATAAAGTAAAAAATAAAGAAATTAGAGGTGGTGGTGAAAATATTGAAAAAAATTGAAGAAGAGATGATTAATGAAAAAAAAGGAAGAATGGGAGAAGTAAAAGCAGAGGGGGGATAACGAATGTGAAAGTGTAAGGAAAAAAATGAGAGCCGAGGAAGCGAAGTGTGATAAGTCTTATGCGAGAAGTAAAAAGAAAGAAGAAAACAAAATATGGGAGAGACAGATATGTGAAGTGAGCGGAGAGAAAAAAGAAGCGAGGAGGTGGCGAATGGACATTGGTACAGTGGATGAGAAAGGGAATACATTTTAACGGAGAGAAATGGTGATGTGGGATGAGTGTTTTAAGGTGAATGAAACGGAAAAAGTTTAAAGCGCGCGCGTAGCGCGCGTGTGTGCTAGTCCATAATAAAAAAAGTCATGGAGACGCGAGAAGTGCTTGTTTGGAGTCGAATATATCGCGTGATTGTTACCGTTTTACCGTGCATGTGATTGGTCGGTCGAAGCCCCGTGCGATCGCGAGATCGCGGCGCGAGTTTCGTGCGAGCTTCGTGCGTGTGTGTCATGATCAATCGTGATGTGACAGTTCGCGTCGTGTCGTTAGGAGGTTAATATTAATGTGAAAGTTTATTATTAATGTGATCTCTCACCATTAAATACGATGGTTTAATTATGAATTTCGGTCGCGTGTCGCGTCACGCAAGGATCGAAGTGACGACGGCGATCGAGATCGCGGCGAGTTTGGCGAATTTCGCGCGTGTATGGCGTGATGTAACGTGTGTTTGCGTGGTGTGTTTTGCGAGGTTAGTAGAATTTTTTATTATATATAATTCACTATTATATATAATGTATGTGGATAATTATATTTTACATTAATATTTTTTAACGCAATGACGTGTGCTCGCGTGGTGTCTCGCGAGGTTAGTTATATTTATTGCTTGCTCGTACAAATCTAATCTAAGGTATACGTTACAGTAACTATAGATTTTTGATACAGATTTATCTTTGTAATCATATATTTTATATATAAGCAGATGTAAGTAATAATTACTGTTTTAGCATTATGTAAAATTTGCCTTATTTTAGATATACCGATGAATTTAATGTTCGAGAAGATCTGATGGGATTAGCTATTGGTGCTCATGATGCAAATACTCAACAAACGTAAAAAGTTGATGACATTACAAATATAGTTAAAAGAAAATTTATGCACATTTAAGATATATATATAGAAAGGTAATTATAAAAATTATTATTGCTTGTATTATTTCAAACAGTATTGTTTTATAAAAGTTGTATATACATATTCGTATATATGTTGCATTATATTGAGCTGGTATACAGAACTTATCAGATTTCTTTCTCAATCACAGACGCATGAAGCTGTTAAGAAAGACCGATCTATGCTGGAATACAGCGGTAACCTAAAAATAGATAGTGACAGTGTGACAGTCGTGACCATCGCCGCGTGATAGATAATAGTGATAGTGAAATATATATTGACGGCAGGGAGCTGATGCCGAGGAGATCTTTAAGAAGGAAGGTATATCCAAAATTGCACGTATATATGCTGTCTTGTAAAAGTTGTAAAAGTTAAGAGAACGAGAAAGTGATCTGTATTTATATGCACATGTGACAGGCACTATCGGGCACTATCGCGTAATAAAGATTTCTCTGAAGAATGTTATTGTACTTTACTTTCGTTAACTTGGATGCTTCAAATGTACAATCTCGCGTCTTCAAAATATAATAATTCTCAGACACTGTTGAGGAATAATTATCTAGCACAAGAGGTCCTTTTATAAACGTCCTCCTTTTCTCTCGTTTTCTCACGCAGGAACATTTTATATTCAACTATATGATATACAATTTTGCCGTTATATATTGACCGCAGGGAGCTGATACCGAAGAGATCTTTAAGAAGGAAGGTGTATCCAAAATTGCACATGTATGTACGTATATGCTGTCTTGTAAATTGTAAAAGTTGAAAAAAACGAGAAAGCGTTTTGTAGCACAATTTATATTGTAGGCAAGTTATGCTAAAATATTTGTGAATTGAGTTCCTATTATCCATTATTATGATATAATTTTTATCAACAATATTAGAGGAGTAACGAAAATTAATTTTATTAAGTATTCAAAGCAATTGAGAGTTTTTAGCATTAAGTATTTCCATTTTCTCATAATATGCTTAAAAATTATTGCAGGGGCTTGTGAGTTATGCGAAGCAATTGATACTATTAAGGTTCATTGGTCATATGAAGTTTGCACACGTCAAACTTGACATCCTAAAGATCACAATGCATTCTGAAAACGATACCGTGCAGGTTTGTTGGTGTATACGTGGTGTCACAGGCTGGAAAGTATTTTCTATGTTTTGGAAATAAAATTTGGAAAATACAACATGCCATAATAAGTGCTAACCAGGAAATGTAAGTGTAATCAGTGCTATAAACATTCCTTTTAATAGTAATATAAAATTGTTCTTATAAACATTAATTATAATTAATTCAAGTTGTATATTATTGGAAAAAAACTTGATTTTTAGTTTCGTTTTTTATTCTACTGTCAGAAAAAGATAAAATAATTTAGATTTCCTAAAATTAATTTTGCTTATGCTATCGGAGAGGAAACACTTATTATAAAATTGATTATAATACCAAGACAATTATATATAACGATTTCAGATGGTACGACGACTTTTTTATTTTTTAAGTTAATGCTGAATGGAAAATAAAGTCTATAAGCATATTGCGGACAAGATGATGCCTAATCAGGGTACAGCCGGCACGAAAAAGAAAGATATGCGCATGGCAGGGAAATTAACGCTATTCACAGGCCTTGTATGCACATTTAGTAACAACGAGGATTCTTTGAATTGAGCTCTGTCTTAAAATGGCATCAATTGAAGTGAATCCACTGCTGAGTGGTGAAATTATTTTATGCGATTTTATGCGTCACAACGAATAGACCAAGAGGAATGCTTTTTCCAGTCGATGGTTTCGAATTTTGCTGACGTATTTATTTCGTTGCAAATGCATCATTATGAAATGATGATCGGTATGAAATGAGAGATATGTGAATTAAAAAAATGTGTACATTACCTAAACAGTATCTTTGTATGATTACAAACTATCTTCATCTAATTTTTTAGTGACAATGTCCGAATAATTTGCGTTAGTATTTTTGTGTAAAAAAAATATGACGATTACATTACAGTATATCTGATGATTTTAACATAATTATAGAGGTAGGGTGTCTAAATTGTTATCGTTCCATCCATATGCAGCTTTTATACTATTCGGATAGTATCGATATTTTATGCTGCTTAGAAACAAGTAAAAAGTATTTTAAGACACTTGTATCGTTTCCAGAATATAAAAACTTGTGTTTAGATTACAGATATACGTTTTGGGTACTGACGTATTTATTTCGTTGCAAATGTATTATTATGAAATGATGATCGGTAGTAAATGAGAGATATGTGAATTAAAAATATGTACATTACTTAACCCTTCATCTGATTTTTTAATTTTAATAGTGACAATGTCCGAATAATTTTGCGTTAGTATTCCTGTGTAAAAAAAATATGACGCTTATACGATTATATTATCTATTTGCTTTGCCTGTTAATGACGCGTAAGATAGTATAATCATTAAAGTAATATTTCTAAATGTGTATATTTCATACTTAATTTTATTTCATAAATACTATCACATTTATTTCTATGAATCGTTTTTATTTATTACGCTATTATGAGGTAGGATATGTAAATTATTACCGTTCCATCCAAATTTAGCTTTTATAGTATTATTTATCGTATCGATACCTTAAGCTGTTTATAAAAAGTAAAAAGTATTTTAAGACGAAAGACAGATATAGGGATAGAAAAAGAAGAAAGAAGGAGAAGAGAAGGAACAATATAGAGAAAGGTATAATATATTATAAAAATATTTATTATATTGCAAATATATTTAAATTTGTATATTAGTTAATTTCTTTATATACACTACCGCTCATTAATTTCAATATACAACAGATTCGTTGATTGTAAAGGATGAACATCATGATACGTGTTTTGCACAAAAATGAATGCATTTGCTGTTATAAATATTTCACTTGCATGCATCGCATTTTTATATGAATAATATATAAAAATGCAATGCATGCAAGTGTTGAAAGTGTTTATAACAGCAAATGTATTCATTTCTGTACAAAACACATGTATGATGTTCATCCTTTACAGAGAAATTAACAAATATAGGGGTATATTGAAATTAATGAGCGGTAGTGTATACGTTCAAAAATTCATGTGTTTTATATTTCGTGCTTAAGGTACAAAAATTACAGAAAATAAAGAAGAGAAAAAGAAGAGAAAAATTTTGTTGAATAGAAAGTGAGAAAATGACAGAAAAATAGAGATAGAAGGAGAGAAAGGTAAAGATAGAGAAGGAAGAAAGAAAGAGAAGAGAAGAGAAGGAACAATAAAGAGAAAAGGTATACAATATTATAAAAATATTTAAATTTAGTACATCTGCAGTATAACGCTAATCCCTCCGTTTTTTTTTATATTGTTAATTTTGCGCCATAAAAAAATTTCGAGAAGGAATATCGTTGTTCATGTTCCGTTTGTTTAAAGTTTATAATATTTAAAATTTCACAGTGTGTCGATAAATAAAAAAATAACAATTTATAAATATATCATCTTTCTCAGTTTTGTATATTAATATCTACCGATTATCTCGACTGTATTTAATTTAAAAAATGTTCTAAAAAAATATTTCTTCTTACTTCTATTTTCGCATAAAACGTTAAAAAATGAAGTTTCCATTTAAAAAATAAAATTGATTTTTATTTGACCTGTATTTCCACCATCGCCTGTTTTTTTATGCATAATTATTAGTAGATATTTATCAATTTGGGTTTCTCATAGAGGAAGCTTTATGAGCGAAATAAAATGTTGCTTAAGCAACGTGCAAATTTATAATTTGCATATTTAAATATTGTGAGGAAATAATGTTCAAATTAATCATTTGCAAACTTAAATACTATGAGAAAGCAATGTGCAAGTTTCTACTTGCCACACTTAAAAACTATAAGGAAGCAATGTGCAAGTTTATACTGGCACATTTTCTTTAAATCTTTTTTACCCCTATTTCACATATAATTCTTTAAAATTTGGTTAATCAGTTCTTGAGTTACAAATGTTTGAAATTTCAGAAAATCCGTACATATACATAGAAACCTTATTATGTTTGGTTTAATCAACCAAATATTAAAGAATTATGTATAAAATAAGGGGTAGAAGAGAGTAAAGAATATCACAGAATTTAAAAAAGTTGCCAATAATTAATACTAAATTGTCCAAAAACATCAACTTTTCTAAAAAGTCTCAAGTGGTTGAGATTTAAGGTATAGTCTTTAAGAGTTAAAGTTTTATAATATTGACAATTTTTCTAATTCTATTATACTATTTAGTCTTTTCTACCCCTATTTCATATAGAATTCTTTAAGATTTAGTTAATTAGTTCTTGAAATACAGACGTTTGAAATTTCGGGGAATCTGTACGAATATAGGACCCTTATAAAGCTGGATCTAATCAACTAAATCTTAAAAAATTATATATGAAATAAGGGTAGAAAAGACTGAAGAATGTAATACAATTAAAAATAGACCAATATCTCAAATATTAAGAAAGTTACAGCGCAAAACACAGTTTTCTGAAAGAATGAAAACCCCCCTGAAATCTATACCGTTTGACGGTTTTTAAGAAAATTAGAGGAGAACATATTTTCTATGATATTTTATTTGTGTGCAAAATTTCAGCCCGGTATCTAAAAAATTGCAGAAGTAAATGCGTTTACAAAAAAATCCGTACACACACACACACTCACACACGTACATACTTCCGGACATTTTCTACTAATATGATTTCTCGACATTTTGGAACATTTTAAACCTATATTCCATCAAAATCTCGAATTCTTATTACCATCACAAAGCTTCCTCTATGAGGAAGTAAATCAAAATGTTTATTACATTTTTAAATAGCAAGAATAAAAATAATAAAATACAAATAATATTTTTTAGTAGTAATGTAACAATACTTTTAACATTTAATATAATGTAATAATATTTAATGTTATAAAATATTCAGACTGAGTGTTCAATTATACTACTTTTTTCATGTTATTTTAGCACACTTTTAACCGACTTTAAAAAGAGAATGTTCTCAATTCGGCGAGCATATATGTGGGTATGTCCATGATTTTCTTTGAAACTACTGGACGGATTTGAACGCGGTTTCCACTGTTCTACAGAGTAATCTTCCAGGAAAATTTTAGTACATAAAATATCGTGTTAGTACATCAGGGTACGGAGCAGTAAGAAAATATGCGATAATAATTATAAGCAATCGAGTAAGCAACTAATGAATTAATATTCTTTAATCGTATTAAATAAATAAAGCATTAAAAAGTATTAAAAAAAAATTTTTTTTTCTAATAAAACCGACTCCAAAAAGCTCTAAAAAATAAGAAAAAATGTAGAGCTTTTTTATTTTTATTTTATTTTTTCTTACTTTTTACAGTTTTTTTTTAAGTCAGTTTTATATTTTTTTAAATTTTTGAGCAATTTTTAAAATTTTAATTGTTCCTTCAATTCTTTTAAAAAGATTTATATATCAATTTCTATGTGACATAACAGTCACGTGTAAAATTTAATTTTATGATAAAAAATTAAATATAATTTATTTTTAACCGACTTCAAAAAGGAGGTTCTCAATTCGGCGAGTATGATGTATGTGGATATGTCTACAATTTTTTTTTAAACTGCTGTATGGATACTGGATACAGTTTTCACTGTAGAGCAATTCTTGCTCCGGAAAATTTTAATACATAAAATATCGCGTTAGAACATCAGGGTACGGAGCAGTAAGAAAATTATGCATACTTAATAATTACAAGCAAATAATAAATTATTATTTTTGATTCGTATCAATTGAATAACGCACTAAAGAAGTATGAATTTAAAAAAACTTTTTTTTAATAAAATCGATTTCAAAAAAGCTCTAAATAGAATGAAAAAAATTAAAAAATAAAGGAGCTTTAAAAGGTATAAAATAATATTAAAAAAAATTTTTTTCAATGTTTTGAAATCGGCGCCAAATTAATAATTACTAAATCAATTTGGCGTCTACTTCAAAAATTGAAAGGAATACTTATAGCGTTTTTCTTTGGCAGAAGAACTGGTGCGCACTCAGTGCACTCTAAAGCCGTCGTACACAAATCAACGTAAAGTATATGTTTAATATAAACGGATTAAGTCACAAAATCCTCAATATTCTTTATTGCACTATTTGGTAAAATATGTTTTGGGTATTTTATCAGTCGAAATATTTGCATTTCACTTTAAATATTAGAGATTAAATCAGTATACAACGGCTTTAATGTGCACTAAGTGCGCACTAATTTTGCCAATAAAAAACGCTATTAAAAATATCATTAATTTGGCGCCGACTTCAAAAAATTGAAAGAAATTCTTAAAAGTATCATTTCATACTTTTGAGAGCTTCTTTATTTGTTTTGCTTCCTCATAGAGGAAACTTTGTTTTCGTAAATTCGTATATGAACCTTTGATTGCGTATAAAGTTGGCTTTAATCAACCAAATTTAAAAGAATTATATATAAAATAGTGGTAGAAGAAACAAAAAAAAAGATTGTTTTTTTTTAGTTTTTGATGTTAATATGTTTAGAGTGTTTTAAAACGTCGAAATATTGCATTAAAAAAAATGTCGGTATGTGTGTATGTATGTATGTATGTATGACTGTGCCAAATTTACAGAAATTTCTATAACTCCCGAACTGATCAACTAAATCTTAACGAATTATATATGAAATAAGGGTAGAAAAAACTGAAGACTATAATAGAATTAATAAAAATTGCTAATAATGAAGGGGTTACCGATTTCTATTTGAAAAAATCTACATGATTGCCCTAATTTCCGTAAATTTTGAGATATCGAGCTCAATTTTTTTAGAAATCTCCGTGTGCTTTAACTTTCGCAAATATTGAGATATCGGGATTAATTTTAAGAGGAGAGCCAAGAGACAGAGGAAGGAAGAGAGAGGAAAAGGGAGAGAGAAGAGAGGGGGAGAGAGAGAGAGAGAGAGAGAGAGAGAGAGAGAGGGAGAGAGAGTGGAAGGGAGGAGGGAAAAAGAAGGGGGAGAGAGAGAGAGGGGGGAGGGAGGGAAATGAAGAGGAAGGGAGAGAGAAAGAGAGGAAGAGAAAAAGAAAAAGAGAGAGAGAGGCAGAGAGAGGCAGAGAGAGACAGAGGGAGAGAGGGAGAGAGATAGGGGAGAAAAAGAGTGAGAAAGAGAGAATTAGTGAGAATAAGAAAAAGTGGCTGTAAAATGCGAAGAGATAGAATTAGGTCGACAGGATATGAATTTAAAAAAATGGATGAGGATAAAGTTGAATAATAGGACATGAACAAAAATCTGAGAGAATCAGAAAAAATAAAAAATATGAGAGAAATGAAGAGAAGACAATGAGTGAAAATGAAACATTATGAGTAAGAACAAGTAAGAATAAAGAAGAATGAGAGATGATAAAGCAGTAAAATGCAATAAAATTAGAAAAATAAAATAATGCAGAATAGATGAGAATGAAGGGAACTATATAAAGATAGTGGAAGGAGACTACATAAAGATAGTGGTGGAAGAACGTAACTGAGAGTGAATAAAATAAAATAAAACAATATAAGATAGAATGAGTAAGAATGAAAAAGATTGAAAGAATACAAGGAAGTCTGAAAAATAAAATAATATGTGATTCATTAATAAGAGAAGAAGAGGGACTTTCGGTGTAGGAGTGGAAGCGGGTGGTTAGCGGAAGGATAAAGCGGAGAAGGAGCTCAAAAAGATGACAGGTAGAATAGGTAAGGTGGCTAGCACAGAGAAAGAGAGAAAGAGAAGTGCGAATTTATGTAGTAAGGGAAGTATAGATGAATATTTTAAAAGAAAAAGAGAGGAAGGGTGAAGAGGAGAGGAGAAAGAGACGTTTAAAAGGAGTAGAAAAATGGTGAGATCGCCAGAGGGGAAAGAACAGATGATAGAAATAATGAGTAAAATGATGGAGGAAATACGGGAATTAAGGAAAGAACAGAGCAAGGGATAGAAGGTAGAAAGCAAGAAAGAAAGAGAAATGATAAGAGATGAGAATAGGAAGATGTGGGCGGATGTGGAGGAGAAAGAAGTGAAATCGTAGAAGGAAAGGGAGGAATTAAAGAAGGAGATAGGAGAGTTGAGAGGAAAGCTGGAGAGTATAGAGAAGGAGAGAGATGGGAGGAAGGAAGTGCAGGGAAAAGTGAAAAAGGAAGGAAAGTGGGAGATAGGAAAAAGAGATAATTAAAGCAATGGAAGCGAAGGTAAGAGAGCTGGAAAGATAGAGAGAGTTAGAAAAAAGAGACAGAAAGAGGAACAATGTAGTAGTGAAAGGGGTGGAGGTAGAGGAGGGAAGGCGAAAGAAAGCGATAAAGAAGTTATGGCTAGAGATGGGGGTGGAGAGAGGAATAGAGGAAGTAAAAGAGATAAGAAGAAAGACGGGGAAAGAGAAGATGGTTTTAGTTAAGCTAAAAAATAGAGTAAGAAAAAGAGAGGTAATGCAGAAGAAAAATGTGTTGAAAGGGAGGATGGAAAGAATAGAGGATGACATAACAATGAATTTAAAGAAAGAAAAATGCAATGGAGCCTAGAGAGGATAATTGAAAAGGAGAGAAGGAATAGGAGGAGAGCCTGGGTAAAGTACGGAAAGATTTGGATAAAGAAATGAGAGAGGAGCAAAAAGAAGAAAAGGCGAAAAGAAGGAACAGAGGAGGAGGGAAAGAGTAAAAGAGAGGGAGACGGAAAAATGAAAAAAGACGGTAGTGAGGTAAAAGGAAAAACAATGGGAGGGAAGGGCGAAAAGAAGAGGAGAAAAAGGAAGAGTAGGGAGGAAGAAAGTGTGGTAAGGCTGAGAGGGAGGAGGGAAAGAGAGAATGGGGAAAGTAAAAAAGAGTGAAAGAGAAGAAAAAAAGGGGAGAAAGGAGGAAGGGAAAAAAAGGAATGCAGGAAAAAAGAGGAGGGAAAGAAACGGGAAAGAAGTTTAAAGATAGGCTTTTGGAAAGTAGCGGGAGTGAAGGGAAAACAGGAAGGGTTTTGGGAAAGGATAAAAGAGTGGGGTGTTGTGGGGTTGGTGGAGACGAGGCTGGAACAAGAGAAATGGGAGAAAATGAAGAATAAGGTACCAAAGGAATTCAACTGGAGAATACAGGGTGCAAACAAAGAAAGAATTGGAAGAAAAGGAAGGGCAATAGGTGGGATAATGATGAGAGTCAGAAAAGAGTTAGAAGAGAAAAAAGAATGGGTGGAGGGGAGGGTTTAATGATTATGAAAGTAGGATAAAAGAAGGAAAAATGGAAATTGGCAACAGTTTACGTAACCGGCAACTTGGACAAGATAATGGGTAAGATAAAATCGGTATAAAAGAAGGAAGGAAAAAAGGAGAGATGAATAGTGAAGGGCGATTTCAATGCGAGAACAGGGGAGAAAGGAGCGCTGGAGAATGGAAAAGGGGGAGTTGAAGAAAAATTGAAAGGTAAAATGATAAATAGGCAAGGGAGAGGGCTGATTAGATAAGTGGAAAAAGAAGAGTGGGGAATTATGAACGGAACAAAGAAGGGAGATGAAGAGGGGGAAGTGACTTTTACAGGAGGAAGGGGGGAAACAGTGATCAATTACGCAATAGGAGATGGGAAGGCTTGAGAAAGAGTGACAAGATTGGAGGTGGGGTGTGAGGTAGATTCGGATCACTAATCAGTAGCAATACGGGTGGATAAAGGGGGGGTTGGTAAAAGGAAAGAGACAATAGCGAAAGAAGAGGGGTGGGTGGAAAAAACGGACTGGTCGGAAGAGGCGAGAGAGTAGTTTAGAAGAAGGACGGAGGAGATAGAAATAGGTAGAAAGGCAATAGACGAAGAGGTCAAAAAGTTGACAGAAAGAATTAAGAGAAAAGTAACGGTGAGAAGAGTAAAAAAAGGGGCAGAAGGAAAGAGAAGATGGTGGGATGGGGACTGTAGAAAAGTGAGGAAGGAGGTAGAAATGTTATTGAGAAACTAAAAAAGAGAAAAAACATAAAGAATATTATAAGAGAGAAAAAAAGGAGTATAAAAAATGTGTGAAAAAAAAGAAAGAAAAAAGGAAAATCTACTAGAAGAAGCCAGAGAGGCAAAAACAGAAAAGCAAGTGCGGAAAGTAATAAACGAGGAAAGGAAAAAAAGGGTATAAATTAATAAGAAGATAACAATAGAGGAGTGGGATAAATACTTTAGAAAGATGTTAGAAGGAACGGAACACAAGCGAAGGAGAAGGAGAGGTGGCAGAGCAGGGGGCGGAAAGGAAGTAGAGAAAGGGGAGGAGGTAGAGAGAGTGCTGAAGAAAGGTAAAACAGTGGGAGAGGACAAGATAGGAAATAAAGTGTAAAGTTATGGGGGAAGTGGTTAAGAAAGGAGTTATGGGAAATATGCAGAAAAGTATGGAAAGAAGAGGGTTTCTCAGAGGCGTGGAAGGACGGAGTAGTGATTCGGATAACGAAAAAAAGGGGCAAAAGAGGTGAGTGAGCATAGAGGGATTACGCTGATGCCGACGGCGTACAAAGTGTATACGTCGGTATTAACAAATAGGTTGAGGGAAGAGATGGAGGAGAAGAGGATGATACCAGGAAGCCAGGCAGGGTTTAAGAAGCGGAGAAGAGTGGTGGACAACGTTTACACACTGCATTATGCGATAGGGAAGCGATTAAAGAAGAAAAAGAAGGTGGTTGCTTTTGTAGATCTAAGGGCGGCATTTGATTCAGTGGACAGTAGGGTTTTGGAAAGATGTTAAAAAAAAACAGGGGTAAATGAGAGGTTAAGAAAGAGGATCATGGAAATATACGAGAAAACAAGAAATGTAGTGAGGGTGGAGGAAAAATACAGAAAAAGTTCTGAGTCCAATGCTGTTCAACTTACTGGTGGCGGACATACAGATAAAGCTGGGAAGAGACAGAATGAGAGGGGTACAAATAGGAGAAGAAAAACTAAGGGTACTATAGTATGCGGACGATGTAGTAATTCTAGCAGAGGATGAGGAGGGATTGAAATGGTTGTTGAATAGGTTAGATAAGTATTTAGAGAGGAAGGGGTTGAAATTGAATGTAGACAAGACAAACATAGTAATGTTTAGAAAAGAGATGGAGGCAGAAAAAAGGAAAATGGTGATGGAAAGGTAAGAAATAAAAAAAGGTAAGGGAGTTTAAGCATCTAGGATTCAGTTAGAAAGGGGCAGAAGTCAAAGGTGAGAGAGAGTAAAGAAAGCAATGAGGGTAATGAGAAGAGGGGGAAGTGGAGAAAGGGAAAAAGATAGGATGGGAGGAAGTAGAGAGAGTGCTGAAAAGGAATTACTAATAATTTATTAGTAATTTATTTGTTTAATAATTTTATGGTATTATAAATATATTATTTAATGTTATAAAAAGCTAAAAAAGGAAATATTAATCTTGCTCAAAAATATTTCAGAGATGTACTTTAGCCCAGTAAAATGACAAAATTTGGAGGAAATAATACTGACTGGGCTGAAACTTTGTAAACAGGTTTGTTTTAGGGTACTATTTAACATATTAAAAGTCCCCACGTGTAGACGCTACGTTGCGGACAGGGGAGGGTCCAAAAGGTCCAAAAAATCAGTTTTTCGCAAATAATTCGGAAAATATCAACTTTACGGAAATTTATGTAGATATAAAAAATGTAGCTTACAAAATTTTGCACAACTTCATTTTTTATTCAAGTCTGTACGACCAAATGGAGCAGAGATAGAATTTTTTTAAACATCGGTAGTTTTGCGACGCAACAAAAACGCGTACGCGCGTCGCGCATTTTTCGCTAATATGTCGAAAATGGACTCTCAAATCGAAAAATGTTTTAAATAAAAGTTGTAGAGAATCTAATTATAAACAATTTCGTTTTTTATTCATTTCTGTACGGTCCAAATTCGCCGAGTTATTAATTAAAAGACAATTTTATTTTATGTTGATAGTGGATGTTTTGCATGTAAAAATCAGTATTAACTCTGAAAGTATAGGTCGTACACATATAGTATGTATAATAAAAGTTAAAGAGAATAAAATTTTGAACATGTTGATGTATGCATAAATTTATTTTGGTAAAGATAGCTTGAAGTTAAGAGCAAAAAACATGAAGAAATGTCATTTTTCAGTGCAGTTTGGAAAATAACTTTTTCTATTTGATTGGAGGCAGTAATGTTATGTATTTTTCTTGAAGATATTTTAATTATCTTTAAAATGAGAGGTCGTAGACCTTTTTTCATTAAAACGTTGATGATTTACAGGCGTTTAAATATTGAAGAAAAAAAATCAATTTTTGTTAAATTAACATTTTAGTCCAAAAATATATGGATAATAATTTTTCAAAAATTTATTTTACCTTGTTTTCATTACTTCATATATGTATGAACGTGCTGGAGTAGTATAAGTCCTTCGCAAAGTATGTTTTATTTAAAAATAAAGTTCATGAATATTGCTGTATTTTTGATAAATTGTGGAAAAATTGCATTATCATTCCTTTTTTTGTAAAAATCTCCGTTTCTATTAACTTTACGAAAAAACTTCAAGAGACCGAAATTAAAGCTGACAAAATTTCCTATAAAATAGAGTTTATGGCATGTAATTTTGAAGGCATCATGATGGGAAACTGGAGTTTCAAAAGACAGGTAAGTTTACGTATGTAGCAGATCATCACTATGAGTCGCCTGAAATGATGAAAAAACGTGTCCTTAACAATTTTTCTGTACTTATTGAAGTGTCAGAAGTTATTCTTGGGGTTTTTCTGAATCGTTTGGTACTAGGCCAATATTTTTAGGACCGATAGTACTGTACGTAGGTACTAAAGATTGAGAAGAGTCCGAAGCCAGTATGCGGCGCGCGGCGCGGCAAACACGTTACAACTCGTTTTATTTAAAAAATCATAACTCACGAACCAATTGACGAAACTTAATGATCAAACACGCAAATTAAAACTAAAAGTAGTACGAATGAGAAAAAAAATGAGATAATTATTAATTAAATAAGAATACTTAATTTTGTCGCCGCAAATTTGGTAATTTTTAAATGGTACAGAAGGACTTTAAGGACTTAAAGGATGTTAGAAAAAGAATTTCTGAATAAGAAAAAATGAATTTGAAGTGTGACAAATATTTTTTATGTAAAAAAATTAATTTTTTTATAATTGTAGCTCCTCTCCATCTCTTCTACCTGCCTCTGAGCTATAATTATCCTCTGTGGAATGTCAAATTTTTTTTTAACGACAATATTATTTTAAATAGGGAAGACCGGGGCTAACTCGACATCGGAGCAAACTTGACACTAGACTTTTTGCTAATTTAAATCTGTTGTAGAAACTTTGCCTTTCCTACTGTAAATGCGTCTTTATGTGCCAGTATTATCAACGGGATTTGATGACATTCTGAGTTATGGTGTAATTTTTAGCGCAACATAAGCGTTTTTGATGGTGAAAAGTAATTTTTCTGATCTCTCGAAAATTTCTACTCTTTCATCGAGCTTTACTCTTGCAAACTTATATGTAAGTGATTTTCATGAAAAATTTATTGCTCTATATGAATTCGATAATCGTTTTTGGATATTTTCAAAATTTTTAAATTTTTGAAGTGACAAAAGTGAAAATTGACGTCCGGGGCAAAGTCAACACCACGCCGTTTTGTCGGCTCTCAGTACTTTGAAATTTCTACCTAATGTTCCCTACTGTTCAGGAATCGCGTTATATTTCTCGTCCGTTGATTTCGAGCGTGAGATGTATTGCTCGTCGTGTTTTCGCTCCGCGTGTTTATCGTTGAGACCTTGTCGGATCCAACGTATTCCGCGAAAGCTACCTCTCGTTACCCGAATTTCCCGTTCGCTCCTCGGAAAGAATCGCGTCATTCGTCGAACTTTCCCTCTCTTCACGCGCTCGCAATTACCGTCTAGCTACCTATTGTGAATACCGCTCGTCTCAGAACTTCTCGATACCTCGACACAGCAACACATTAAACTTGCGATACACAATACCGCATCTCTTATTAGTCGTTCCTCTCACCAATCCCTTGATTGCCGAGTCCTTCTTACAAGGCTGCACCAGCCAACCGCGCTAGCGAGTCGATACCCGATCGTTGAGTACTCATTTTGGTCCTTCGAGCCGGATTCGGAGTCAAGAAGACTATCATATCGCCTACGACGCTCGAGGTGCGGACTGACGCTACCCGTTCGCCATGGCCTCCTCAGCAGACGCGCTCCTGGCGAAGCAAACCCAACTAATGGGCTCAATAGCTCGCGCCGTGACCAATCTTAAAAAACTGGGTTACGCCAAGATGACCAAGGCTGTTGTGCAGAGCCGAATCACACTCCTCAAGGAGAAGTTCTCGCAGGCGCCTGAACTTGGACGCTGAGATCCGGGCATCCCTTGACGTGAGCACAGCCAAGGAGCTGCCTTACTTCTCCAACAACCACTTCCTAGCCTGTGAGGATCATTTCGACGAAGCGCTTGACTACATGTCCGAGGTCCTGGCCCAGGTTTCTGGCACGGACGTGGTCGACCTTAACGTAAGTCACGCTTCAGATTTCATCCACCGTCCGACGACTCAGCTTCCGCGGATCAACCTACCGACCTTCAACGGATCTTTCGACCGCTGGGAAAGCTTTCGCGATCGTTTTAAATCGATGATCATCGACAATCGCAATATTTCAAATGTCGATCGGATGCATTATTTATGCTCAAGCTTAACGGGAGATGCAAGTAGCGCGCTCAGCCATCTCGCGATTACCGACGCGAATTTTACCGTGGCATGGAATATCATTACGTCGCGTTATGAGAACAAACGCCGGTTGATTAACGGTCATTTGCAAGCGTTATTTTCGTTGCCACAACTCGCGTCTGAGACCTTCAAGGACCTTCAGAATCTGCGTGACAAAGCGAATGCCTCAATTCAAGCGCTCAAAAACGTCGATCGTCCCGTCGATACTTGGAGCGATATCCTCGTATTTCTGATCTCGCAAAAATTAGACAAATCTTCCCGGAAGGCGTGGGAATTACAGTTGAGCGAGACCGTCGATTACCCTACATATGACGACTTGGATAAATTCTTAGAATCGCGTATCCGCGCCTTCGAGGCGATCTCGCCTCCGACATCCGAGAAATCTCAACCGTCGTCGAAATCGAAATCGATCGCTTCTCATTCGACAACCACTGCGAATCTTGCGTGCCCGATGTGCAAAGCCTCGCACTTATTATATCAATGTCCGTCATTTTTAGCTTATACTCCGTCGCAACGATACGAATATGTAAAGAAGGAGAATCGTTGCATTAATTGCTTCGGGTGTAAACATTCGATGAAGGATTGTAAAAACGCGCGATCCTGCAAAACGTGTCATAAGCGACATCATACCCTACTGCATTTCACGGACGATGCAAAACCGGCTATCTTAGAGTCCGCTCCTACCGTCGTACCGAGTACCACGAGTACCGAGACAGCTAACGAAATCGCGTCTCATTTAATTTCGAATACGATGACGCCGAAGTCAACCGTACTTTTGGCAACCGCTCGAGTTCGTGTTTACTCTCCACAAGGTCGCTTCGTTTATGCCCGCGCTTTGCTCGACCAAGGTTCCGTCGCGACTTTAATTTCGGAAAATATCGCTCAGCGGCTGCGTCTCGCGAAAATGAAGCAAACGACCCGTATTACCGGAATCGGAGAATCGCAATCGTTGTCGCATTCAGCCGCACATATCTGTGTAACCGCATCTTTCGGCGACAAACCGGCGTTCTCGACGACCGCGTACATAGTCTCATCGCTGTCAAAGTACGCACCGAATCGCGTTCAATCGACGTCACGATGGGCGCACATCTCTGACCTAACGCTCGCGGATAGGGATCCCATGAGCTCTGATCCGATCGATGTAATTATCGGAGCTGATTTATATGGCATGCTTATATTAGACGGGGTGCGTAAAGGAAATGCAAGCGAGCCTATCGCGCAGAATACCGTTTTCGGCTGGATACTTTCCGGGCCCATCGCTCCTGCTCGATCCCTCCATCCCGATTCCGTTCATATTCATCACGGAACAATCCTTGAAACCCTGGATCTCGATCTTCGCCACTTCTGGGAGATCGAAGAAGTGCCTCATAAAACGCATTTAAGTCCCGAAGAGCAACAGTGCGAAGAGTATTTCGCCGCCAATCATTCTCGCACGCCGGAGGGACGATACGTCGTCCGGTTACCGTTCAAAACCGGCCCCCCTATCGATCTTGGCGAGTCCCGCGTTACCGCGTTAGCCAGTTTGATTCGCTCGGAGCGTCGACTTCTTCGCGAACCAGATAAAGCCGCGTTATATCGCGAATTCCTCGAAGAATACGAAAAGCTCGGTCATATGACGAAAGTGAACGATACCGACTCACAATCGAGTCACTCTCAAGTTTATTATATTCCGCACCACGCAGTCTTTCGTGAGAGTAGCGTTACCACTCAGCTTCGGGTTGTATTTAATGCTTCCTGCGCTACATCGAGCGGTACCTCGTTGAACGATTATTTGCTAATCGGTCCTAAGCTACAGCGGGATCTCGCCGCCGTTATTCTGTTATGGCGTCAGCATCAATTTGTCTTTACCGCCGACATCGCCAAAATGTACCGGCAAATTCTCATCGATAATCGCGACGTGGACTACCAACGAATTCTCTGGCGTTCGTCGCCCTCTGAGCCAGTCGCGGATTACCGGTTGCTCACCGTAACATACGGCACTGCTTCCGCCCCGTACCTCGCGCTTCGCGTCCTGCTGCAGCTCGTAAAGGATTACGGGGACGAATTTCCGCTGGCCGCTCTGGTCTTGCTGCTCCTCACGTACGTCGACGACTGTACGTTCGGAGCTGACAACCGCGAACTCGCGCTCGAAATTCGCGATCAGCTGATTGCTCTCTTAGCAAAGGGCGGTTTCCGGTTACGCAAATGGGCAAGTAATTGTCCCGAGTTGCTTTCCGACATTGACCCGTCAGATCATGGTCTCGCGCGCGATAAGGATCTGCACGTCGACGAGCCGCTAAAGATATTAGGCGTCGCGTGGAATCCCGAAAGCGATTCTTTTCATTTCCGCGTAACGACCCCACCGAACCCGGGGCAGACGAAACGTGCGGTGCTCTCCACTATCGCTAAACTTTTTGACCCGTTAGGATGGGTAACTCCCGTTATCGTTGTCGCGAAAATATTCATGCAACGCCTATGGGCCCTAAAATGCGATTGGGACGACGTGTTGCCCGGTGATCTCCTAGACCAATGGCGCGAATATCACAGTCAATTACCGCGTCTCAAACTTATATCGATTCCTCGTTGGACAAAGTACGGTTCTAACATCGCTGATTGCGAGCTTCACGGGTTTTCAGATGCGTCGACAAAGGCTTACGCCGCAGTGGTATATTTCCGTCTCGTACCGAGAGACGGCCCAGTTACCGTTTGCATACTCGTCGCGAAATCCAAGGTCGCGCCACTCAAAACAATAAGCGTACCACGACTCGAGCTTTGCGGCGCGGTGCTGCTCGCACAGTTGATGTCTTTCGTTCTTTCGAATCTCAACATTCCAAATCTCCGATATCACTGTTGGCTAGATGCAAGGATTGTGTTAGCGTGGCTCAAGCAGTCTCCATCACGATGGAAAGTGTTCGTTGCTAATCGAGTAGCCAAAGTGCAACAGCTTTTACCGAAAGCAATCTGGCACCATGTTCCGACGGCAGATAATCCCGCCGACTGCGCATCTCGCGGTTTGCGCCCTAGTGAACTTGCCGATTGCGCCCTGTGGTGGTCGGGGCCCTCCTGGCTTAAACAATCCCCTGAGCACTGGCCGACGTCATGTTCGTCGCCAATCGAATGTGAAGTGTCACGGGAGAACCGAGTCGTCGTGCACGCTTGCGTCGCGCGTGCCGAACCGTGGGATCTCGCGACTCGCTACTCCTCGTGGGCTAAACTTCTGCGCGTGACGGCGTATCTCATGCGTTTCGCCAAGATCCTTCGTTCTCGCCTCAATTCCATACCGGATAGCGGTGCGGAGGTCAATCAATCGCTCGTATTAGCTTCACGTGAAATTCAAACTGCCAAGATCTTTTGGCTCAAGGAGATCCAAAGTGACATTTTTCCGCAAGAAACTGCGAGTCTAAAGGCCAACAATCGCGTTTCCAAAACCAGCTCACTTGTCGCGCTTAACCCGTATCTCGACACCGATGGTCTCATACGAGTCGGAGGGCGGCTTCAAAAATCCAATCTCCCTGATTCGACCAAACACCCAATCGTCCTTCAGTCTCATCCTTTATTATCTCTCATTATATCGCATGCTCACCACACCACACTCCACGGAGGCCCTCAGATTACCCTCGCTCACCTCCGTACCGAATTCTGGATTTTACGCGCCAGAGCAACCGTACGAGCGGTTTTATACCGCTGTGTTAAGTGCGCTCGCGAAAGGGCTATCGTCCCGGCGGAGCTCATGGGCAACTTACCGGACGTTCGAGTCAATCGATCTTCGCGAGCTTTCGAACATACCGGAGTCGATTATGCCGGACCTTTACTCGTACGGTCTACGAAAGGACGCGGTCATAAGGCTCACAAAGCCTACATTGCCTTATTTATTTGCATGACAACGAAAGCGATTCACCTCGAGTTAGTAAGCGATTACAGCTCGGCAGCTTTCCTCGCGGCGTTTACCAGATTTACAGCTCGACGCGGACGTCCACATAGCATGTACTCCGATAATGGTACGACATTTCAGGGCGCCGAACGAGAGCTCGTCGCCGCGCGTAATGCTGCCGCGCGCGATCCCAATTTTTTGAACCGATTAGCAAGCGATCAGATTGCGTGGCATTTCCTCCCTCCTGCGGCTCCACATTTCGGCGGATTATGGGAGGCAGGAGTCCGTAGCGTCAAATATCACTTAAAGCGATGCGTAGGCTCTCACACGCTGACGTACGAGGAAATGAATACGCTAGTGTGCCGAGTTGAAGCGTGCTTAAATTCGCGGCCGATTTCATCAATGTCCGATAGTCTCGACGATTACAGCGCCCTTACGCCCGGTCATTTTTTGATCGGCGCCAATCTTGTCGCAAATCCCGAACCGAGCGTGCTCGACATCGCTGAGAATCGGCTCTCGCGTTGGCAACTCGTACAAAGAATCACCGAAGGTTTTTGGAGGTCTTGGGTGAGCGACTACTTGCACACGCTCTAACAACGCCCGAAGTGGCGCGTTACCCACAACCTGGCCAAAGTTGGTCAGATCGTTCTCTTACGTAATCCACTCGCCCCCTTAAGTCATTGGGAACTCGGACGTATTACCGTCTGTCATCCCGGGGATGATGGGCTGACGCGCGTCGTTACCGTCAAAACCGCACGCTCCGAATATAAGCGACCCATTGTCAAGCTGTGTTTCCTGCCGATCGATATCAACAGCGAAACCGAAAAGGAAGCGGTCAAGGCGGGCGGGTCGCGGCCGTGATGTGACCTATCTTACGGTCATCAAACCGACATGTACATATGTATAAATCGCCAAGGCATTTAGATTTAAGTTTCATTAAATTCTGTCTTTAGATTTAAGTTTATTATGTATTTAGATGTAAGCTCTCACTGTATTATAATTCTCGTTTCGAATGTAAGCATTCGAGGCGGGCGGTATGTTCAGGAATCGCGTTATATTTCTCGTCCGTTGATTTCGAGCGTGAGATGTATTGCTCGTCGTGTTTTCGCTCCGCGTGTTTATCGTTGAGACCTTGTCGGATCCAACGTATTCCGCGAAAGCTACCTCTCGTTACCCGAATTTCCCGTTCGCTCCTCGGAAAGAATCGCGTCATTCGTCGAACTTTCCCTCTCTTCACGCGCTCGCAATTACCGTCTAGCTACCTATTGTGAATACCGCTCGTCTCAGAACTTCTCGATACCTCGACACAGCAACACATTAAACTTGCGATACACAATACCGCATCTCTTATTAGTCGTTCCTCTCACCAATCCCTTGATTGCCGAGTCCTTTTTACAAGGCTGCACCAGCCAACCGCGCTTGCGAGTCGATACCCGATCGTTGAGTGCACACCTACTATAACAACTTTTTTTAAGGGTGGGGGAGATTATCTAACAAGTATTTGTTTTCCGGAACAAACAACTGTTAGAAACTTGTGGAACACGAAAGAGCAATAGGGTTAATGAATTCTTGCGGCTGGATTATCTATGAACATTGTGAATTACATGTGTGAATTACTGTGTTTTCAGACATGTACATTTCAAATGTACAAGTATAAAATAGCAATTAGTTCATAAAATGTGAGTATTTTTTTATATTAGTGTTCATGTAAACATTTTTCGATTCGAGAGTCTATTTTCGAGATATTAGCGAAAAATGCGCGACGCGCGTACGCGTTTTCGTTGCGTCGCAAAACTACCAATGTTTAAAAAAATTCTATCTCTGCTCCATTTGATCGTACAGACTTGAATAAAAAATAAAATTGTGCAGAATTTTGTAAGCTACAATTTTGATATCTACATAAATTTCCGTAAAGTTGATATTTTCCGAATTATTTGCGAGAAACGGATTTTTTGGATTTTTTGGACCCTCCCCTGCCCGCAACGTAGCGTCTACACGTGGGGACTTTTAATATGTTGAATAGTATCCTAAAACAACCCTGTTTACAAAGTTTCAGCCCAGTCAGTATTATTTCCTCCAAATCGACAAACGAGTCATTTTACTGGGCTACTTGGTTTTGATGTGGTTTCTTTTTCATTATTAATTTTAGTTTGTATTGTCAAATTAAAATTGATTTGAATTTAGATTGCGTAAATCAATAAATATTAATTAGATCTTATTTATACATAATGCAGTTATATATATATATATATATATATATATATATATATATATGTATGTATATATACCCACTCGGCATGTTGTGTTGCTGAAATATTGAAATATTCAAAAATGGTGCAGAAATATTTCGTTAACATTTCATTTGTAACTATGCATTTGAAATATTTCAGAAATGTACCTGCATCATGTTTTTTATAATATTGCATTAACAATATTTCTGAAATCTTTCAGAAAGTTGTTTACAATATTTGTAAGTTTCTGTAATATTGCAAAAAAATGTTGCAGATGCAATATTTCAGAAATATTTTTGAAACATTATAAAAGTAATATTACGTGTTTGCATTGCACGAATAATATTTCTGTCACATATCAAACGCAACATTGCATTTAAAATATTACTGAAAAATTTCTGAAAGATTGCGTAGGTAATGAAAAATTGAATTGCAGGCAGTGAATTTCTACAATATTGCAAAAGAAATATTGCAGATGTAATGGTTTAAAAACATTTCTGATACATGATAAAACTATTATTACGTTTACATTGCACGCGTTATATTTTTGAGTGTTTTACATACAACATTGCATTTGTAATATTTCCGAAAAGTTGCTGACAGACTTTAGAACTTATAAAAAATATAACATTATTATTTTATTTTACTATAATATAGCATTTTTTATATTTTTTGTAACTTAAAAAAATATGCATATTAGAAAAAAAACATACAATATGCTTATAATTAGCAATAAAATAAAATTATTATAAAAAATATTTAAAAAAATAATAAGAGAAGTAGAACCGTTACAATATACAATCAAATTAGAATAAAATGCCATACGGTTCAAGCTTAGATCTTTGACAGTCTAATATTAATTTCTGTGTGTATGTATACATATATTTTTTCAACTTATTTAACTGCGCGCCGATTTTTTGTCGGACTTGACTGAAACACAGCTATTGTTGGAACATTAAAACCCTTCCCTCCCCGGAATTAAATCGACTTTATTTAATTACATAAATTGATTTAATTATCTAAAAATAATAATAATTTATTTAACGGAATGTGACGGGAAATGAGAAAGAAAAGTGGACACACAAAGGGGAAGGTAAGATTGTACTAATAGATTATATTTTAGTAAATAAAGAAAAAATAGGGGAAATTATAGGGGTGGTGGAAATAAGAAAGATGGAGGTGAAAAACATTGAAGGTGTAAAAAGATTCTAAGTGGAAGGATAGAAGAAGAGATAGTGAAGAGTTAGGAAGAACTAAAGAAGAAAAAGAAAAGGAGGGATAATGGAATAATGAATGTGAAAAGTAACGAGAAAAAGAGAAAGATGGAGAGCTGAGGAAGGGGAGAAAAAAAGAGATACCGGATGAAAAAATTAGAGTGTAATAACTCTTATATAAGAAATAAAAAAAAGAAAAAAACAAAATATGAGAGAGATAGGTACGTGAAGTAAGCAGAGAGGGAAAAGGAATGGGAGGTGGTGACGATTAGATATTAGTATAGTAGAGGAGAAAAAGGAATGAATTAACAGAGAGAAAAATAGTGGAATGGGATAAATATTTTAAAATAAATAATAAAGAAATAAAGAAAAACAAAACAAATAAAGAAAAATAAGTAAATAAATAAACAGATAAATATAAATATAAATACAAATAAAAACAAAATATTAGGGATGGCAAAAATAAAAAAAAGAATAGCGGTGAAAAAGATTAAAAGAATGAAAGAAGAGATAGTGAAGAAAAAGGGAGAGCGGGAGAAGGAAAAGCAAAGGAGGTATAGTGGGATAAAGAATGTGAAGAGTAAAGTGGAAAAAAGAAAGATGGGAACGAAGGACGAATATGTAATAGATTATCTTTCGATAAATAAAGAAAAAAATAAGAAAATTAGTAACAAAGAACGAGTATGTGATAGATTATCTTTCAGTAAATAAAGTAAAAAATAAAGAAATTAGAGGTGGTGGTAGAAATATTGAAAAAAATGGAAGAAGAGATAATTAGTGAAGAAAAAGGAAGAATGGGAAAAGTAAAAGCAGAGGGGGGATAACGAATGTAAAGTGTAAGGAAAAAATGAGAGCCGAGGCAGCAAAGTGTGGTAAGTCTTATGCGAGAAGTAAAAAAAAAGAAGAAAACAAAATATGGGAGAGACAGATATGTGAAGTGAGCGGAAAGAAAAAAGAAGCGAGAGGTGGCGAATGGACATTGGTACAGTGGATGAGAAAGGGAATACATTTTAACGGAGAGAAATGGTGATGTGGGATGAGTGTTTTAAGGTGAATGGAACGGAAAAAGTTTAAAGCGCGCGCGTAGCGCGCGTGTGTGCTAGTCTATAATAAAAAAATCCATGTGTACCGAGAAGTGAGCTTTGCGAGTCGAATATCTCGCACGTAGTGTTGCCGCTTTTCCGCGTGATTGGCTGGCGCGGTCGAGATTGACGGCGATCGCGAGATCGCGGCGAGTTTCGGCGAGTTTCGTGCGTGTGTGTGTCGTGACGTGACAGCTCGCGTCGGGTCGCGAGGTTATAATAATGTGACAGTTAATATATGAATATTCAACAAGCGTGAAAAGTTGATGACATTACAAATATAGTTAGAAGAAAATTCATGCACATTTAAGAAAATTATTATCGCATGTATTATTTCAAAGAGTATTGTTTTATAAAAGTTTACTGACTGTTTTTATCTTAAATGTATATACATATTCGTATATATATATATATATATATATATATATGTTGCATTATATTGAGCTGGTATACATAAAGCTTATTAGATTTCTTTCTCAATCACAGATGCATTAAGGTGCCTTTTCATGCTGACGCTCGACGCTCATTTTCAGCGTCAAAATAGGTCACGTGATCAAAATTTACGTGACCACACTAGACGCCAGCGTCAACAACAAGAAGTTCGATTTTTCCAACTTCAGCGTCAAGCCGTGTATTATGTACATACATACCAAAGTAGGATATCACCAGTTAGGTTAAATAACTCAACAATCTTACAAATAACTAAAAATTGATGCATTTGTAATTATTGTATTGGAAAATGGACGTTTACGCATATAAGTATTATTTATGGCATCATGATTGTTTAAAAATAATTAACAAACGAAAAAAAGAAAAGAGAAAAAGAATTGTTGCTGCACTTTTAATAATTTTATTGGAAAATGAGCAATATAAACAAGTATATTCGAAGAAACGGTTCTGGGTAAATCCATTATTTGAAGAACGAAAGAGGCATGGTTTTTACCATTCGTTATTTCCAATAGTTTCATTAGATAGTTCTATATTCCTTAACTATTTTCGTATGACACGTGTACAATTTGAGGAATTACTAATTATGGTGGGACCTATAATTTCTAAACAAAATTTATGCAGAGAACCAATTTCAGCAGCAGAACGATTATCATTAACTTTGAGGTAAAACATTTTTATACAATAAATATCTTTGTTATTACAATAATTTATTTATTTGAATAATTTGAATATTTTTTAATAATTAATTAATAATGTACTTGTAACTTAAATTAATCTATATATTCCAGATATTTAGCTTCTGGTGATTCGATGACATCTTTACATTATCACTGTTTAATCGGATTGACTACTGTGAGCAATATTATATCAGAAACATGTCAAGCAATATGGAATTGTCTTCAACCAGAAGTTTTACCATCAAATATTGACAAAAATGGATGGTTACGTATTGCAAAAGAATTCGAGAATCTGTGGAATTTTAATCATTGCATAGGAGCAATTGACGGGAAACATATAGTAATTCAGGTATATGAAGAATTTTATTATATATATTTTTTTTAAATTTGTTGTGTAATAATGAAAAAACATTTTCAATTATTTATTTTAGTGTCCTGCTAATGCTGGTTCCTCTTATTATAATTACAAAAATTGTCACAGTATTGTGTTTTTAGCTATTTGTGATGCTAAATATAGATTTACTTTTGTTGATATTGGTGCATACGGACGACGAAGTGATGGTGGGATCTTCAGAGATTCCTTGATAGGACAAAAATTCATAAATAAAGAGATGAACTTGCCAGAATGGGAACCTTTGTCATTTGAAGGAGTTGATATGCCTTACGTATTAATAGGAGATGAAACCTTTCCTTTATCAGAATATTTAATGCGACCTTATCCAGGGAAAAGTCTTAATGAAGAAAGAGAATTATCTATAATTATCGTTTAAGTAGAGCAAGGCGAATAATTGAAAATACATTTGGTATACTCAGTAGCCAATGGAGGATTTTGAGAAGACATATTGATTGCAAAATGGATAAAACTACGAAACTCATTCAAGCTCTTGTGTGTTTACATAATTGGCTTCGAATAAACTATGAAAATTCTGAATATGTACTTGAAACAATGGTAGATCGTGATGGACCTGAAGGATTTATTCCTGGTAGTTGGAGGCAAGATTTGTCTAACTACAGTGCATTAGTAGATATCACTAAATGCAGTACAAATAATAGTTCACGTATAGCTATCAAGATACGTAATGAATTTTGCCATTATTTTAACAGTGAAGGTGCGCTGTGCCATGGCAGTTTGACCAGTGCTAAACGAATTTTAAAATTATATATTAGTATGAAAATTTTTTATTCAGTTTATTACATGTTATTGTGTTGTATTTATTAATTAGTGTGTATGTCTAACATAATAAAAAATAAGAGATAAAAATAAAACTGAAATTCTAGGAGTCTTTAATACATACTTATATATAATTACATTTCACATTTGTAATTATATATTACTATATCATATAATGTAATATCACATTTGTAATCACATACTATATCATATAATACGTAATATCACATTTGTAATCACACTTATGTATACGATTTTCGTACAATGCTTATTTTTCTAGATATTTTGCAGTCTCAAGTTAAAAAACTTACCCTGTATACATAAAAGTTTATAAACTTACATAATAAAATAAAAAGATAACATACAAGACAAACTGACCTACATAATAAAAAAAATCAATTTATGTCAATATATTTTCTATGTAACACGTAACATATCTTATTTGAACAAACATAAAAAAATTATTTCTGTATTTTAATACTGTATCCATGTTATACGAATGATGATAAATTAATATTTTGTAATTCTAGAAATTGCACAGGCTGCATTACATAGAAATTAAACACCAAAATATGCAATGCCTGTTTAAATTCGATATTTTATCTATATTATATATAAGAAAAAAAATATAGATAAAAAAAATTATATAATATTGTCAAGTAATAGAAATATTAATGTTACTATGTTAAGTAGTTGAAAGATAATTGTAAGTGATTCTGCATTGCTTCCATTTGCTTTTCTTGGGGTAATTTTTTTATTCTATGACCTAACAGAATTAGAAATGCATCAATTTCATCTACTTGTGGTGGAGGCGGTACTGGTATTATTTTTTGTTTCTTGGTTTGTACTAAGGGCATCAGCAATCCTTTCAAGAGCATTACCTGATAAATCGTCTTGTCTTTTTCTTTTTCGAGAAGATTTATCTAAAGATTATTTTTTATTGTTTATAAAAAATTATAATCGTATTAAATGTTAATTAACTAAAAAATTGTTGGAAACTTACTGAGAGATGTGTTATTTTCATTTCCAGAATTGGAAGCACACTCTACCACAGTGGAACACAAGTTTGAGGTAGTTCTAAATAAATAAATAAATATTAACTTTTTACAAACAATTAATGTAACCAATCTTAATGTGCATGTGCGTTTATATATGCAAACACTCACTGTTTTATCAAACATGAATCTCTTAAAAAATTCATAGCATCATAATGGTGCCATTTCTTTGAGCTTTTTTTTGCAGATCCGCTTGGTAAGTTTTCAGCTTGAATTATTTTTCTGTATGTATCATGTAAACTTTTAAATTGGACTTGGTTAGAGGGCGTGAGAGTGAGTGAATGTGTGGAGAGCGAGTACTGTGGAATTTTGCGAAGTGTGAGTAGAGAGAGATTAGCGAGCGATAGCGTAGTGGAATAAGAGTATCGGTAGTGAGGACCTGGATAGGCGTGAGTGGAGGCAAGGTCGGAAGTAGCCGTTTTTGGACGTATTTCATCCCTGAATAAAGAACGGTAGTCGGGAGGTTATGGCGTCGCGTGGCTCGCCGAACGCGGGAAACGCGGGCAAGGTCGGTAACAACGGTAAGCAGAGCTCGTAGGATAAGCCCGCTAAAACGGGTAAGGTAGGCAGACCTAGAACCGACAGTATGACGGATAGTAAACATCGCAAGTTAGACATAGTGAAATCGGTGACATTCAGGGATGAAGAAGAGATGAAATATGACATAGGCATAATAAGAGAGGAAATAAAGGAAATAAAGGAACAGATATCTAAGGAGGTAGGTAAATCTGAGGAGGTAAAGGAAAGTCTTGCGCAATATGTAGAGGAAAAGAAAAGTAAGGAGAGACAAAATGAGGAAAGACTAAAGGAATTCGAAAGGAAATTGACCGATTTAGAGAATAGGTGGATAGGTTGGATGGAGCATAGGGAAAACGCGACAGATATTGATAGCGAGAGCGAAGATCAGAGAAGTGCCAGCGGGAATAGATTTTCTAATAGGAGTAGATGGGGAAGTAGCAACGCGCGATCTTTGGTTATGAGCGAAGATAGGTTAAGTAACCGTGAGGTTGGTAAATTGAAGAGATGGATAAAAGATAAAGAAAAGGAAGACAGGAGGAATAACGTAGCAATAAAAGGATTAAGGTTGGAGGACGATATAGCAGACTGGAAGGTTTGGGTGCAAAATTATTTATTGGAAAAACTAGGTGTGAATTGCGTGGCCAGCAATGTCAAGAAAAGCGGTGCAGTTATAATCGTAAAACTAGAGTACGAAGATAAAAGGGAGGTTATGAAAAATACCCAGGTAGCAAGCACTCGTCATTTTGACGTCAAGTGACGTCAAAAGTCTGTCATTTTGACGTCTTCTGACGTCAATTGACGTCAAAATGACGAGTGCTTGCTACCTGGGTAAGTATAAATTGAAGGGAGGGAATGTTTTTATTGAAAATGACTTGACATGGGAAGAAAGAAAAGTTCAAGAAGAAATGCGTAAGTGGGTTAATGAAAAAAGAAGTAAAGGGGAGGATATAAAGGTAGGCTATGCGAGGGTTAGAGTAAAAGGTATTTGGAAGGCATGGACGGAGATTGAAAAGGATATAAGGAAGGAGGGAGCCGAGAAGGGGAGGCAAGATGATAGCGGGGGTAGTCAAGCGGCAGGAGATGAAGAGAGGAGAGCAAAGGAAAAATTTAGCGAAGTGAGCCAGAAGGTGGGTGAGATAAGAGTAAGGGAGGATAAAAGGATAGGAAGGGATAAAGGTAGGAAAAATGTGAAGTTTGGAGAAACAATGACTAGAAATAGGAAAATTCTATTTTGGAATGTGGCAGGAATATATAACAAAGATATAGAATTTTGGGGTTATATTACAGATTTTGACTTTATAAGTCTGAGTGAAACATGGATTGACTTTGATAATTGGGAGACAATTAAGGGAAGGCTACCGGAGTCACATACGTGGAAATGTAGTAATGCTACTAGGGTCAATATAAAAGGAAGGGCAAAAGGAGGTTTTATTTTAGGCAAAAGGAAGGGATGGGGGAAAGAAGGATCAGAGCTAATTAAGAGGGAAGAGGAAGGTTTAGTATTGTCAGAAATAATTGAGGAAAGTGGAACATTAAACATCATATCAGTATATAATAAGGAGGGTTGGAACAAGACGGAAGAGATTCTAAATAGTTGGATTGAAAAGCTAGATAAAGAGCCCGTGATTTTAGGAGGAGATTTTAACATCAGAACAGGTGAGTTAGGTGGTGGCGAGGAAGAGGAGGGAGGGTGGGAAAGGAAAAGTAAAGATATATTAATAGGTAATGGAGGTAGGAATTTAGTAGAATGGATTCAAAATAACGGATGGTATTTGATGAATGGTACAACAAAAGGTGACTGGGAAGGTGAATATACGTTTATAGGTGCAAGAGGTAGCTCCGTAATAGATTATATGATTGTAAGCGAAGAAATTTATGATAGAATTAGGGAATTTAAAGTAGATGCGAGAGTGGACTCGGATCACATGCCCTTAGTCGCGATGTTAGAAGAAAGAGATAGGGTACTAGGTAAGAATCAAGAGAGGCAGGAAGAAGAGGAGAAAGATAGGAAGGAAGAAACAAGATGGAAAATATGCTGGGATAAGAAGGCTATTGAAAACTATAAAAAGAAAACTGAAGAGGCCATCTGGGAGGATGTATATCAGGAGCTGTCAATTGAAGAAAAATGGAATAAACTTAAGGAGATAGTTCAAGAAGCGTTGATAAGTATAAGGAAGGAGATAAGAATCAAAAAAAGGAAGATTGGTTTTAAAGACTGGTGGGACGGGCACTGCACTAGGAAGAAAAGAGAAGTGAAGAGGATATACATGAAATGGAGAAAGGGAAAGGTAGGAAAAGGAAGGTATATGGAAGAAAGGAGCAAAATAAAAGTACTATTTGAACAAAAGAGGAAGGAGAAGAGAACCAAAGAAGAAGAGGAACTGAAGAGCCTAAGACACGGGTCAGATATATGAAAATTTATTAATAGGAAGAGGAAGAAAAAAGTTTGGAAGGAAAATAAAATTGAAGGTGTAGAATGGATGAATTATTTTAAAGAGCTTCTTGGAGGTTCAGAGGAGACGGCAGAAAGCAAGGAAGGAGAAAACAGCATAGGAACTGAAAAAGAAAGGCCTGTTCTAATTGACTCACAGTTGGAGGTGGAAGAAATAACGAATGCGGTGAGAAGACTGAAGAAAAACAAGGCTGTAGGTGTGGACGAAATTCCGCTTGAAGCTTGGCTGTATGGAGGTAATGCAGTTAGGAAAGGTCTAGTGGAGATCTTAAACCAGGTTTGGAAGGAAGGAACTTTTCCAAAGGATTGGAAAACCTCCATTATAGTACCGCTACATAAAAGAGGTGATGAAAACATCGTTGGAAATTATAGAGGTATTTCCCTGCTATGCTCTGCGTACAAAATATACGCGGAAATTATCAGAGGAAGGCTAGAGGAATCTGTTGAGCAGAAGGGATTATTACCAGAGAGCCAAGCCGGTTTCAGACGAGGGAGGTCAACGATGGACAATATTTTTGTATTGGACCATCTAACTCAGAGAGAAGAAAGGAAGGGAAAGAAAGGCAAAGTGTATGCACTCTTCGTGGACCTGAAGGCAGCTTTTGACAACGTGGAGAGAAGACAACTGTGGAAGATCCTTAGGGAGATGGGACTAGAGGAAGAACTCATAGGGAAATTAGAAAAAATTTATGAGATCACAAAGGCTGCGATTAGAACAAAGGTAGGCTTAACAAAAGAATTTTTTATAACAAAAGGAGTTAGGCAGGGATGTGTCCTGAGTCCGCTTTTATTTAACCTGTATATTACGGGGATTAGGAAAGCATTAGAGGAAAGGAACATAGGTGGTGTGCAATTGAGGAATGTAAGAGTATGGTCGTTGGAGTACGCTGACGACATGGTATTTTTAGCTAAGAATAGAGAGGCCATGTTAGATATGATGGATACAATTAGAAGATTTTTTAGGAAAAGAAAAATGATTTTATGTACTAAAAAAACCAAGATGGTGGTGTTCAACAAGAAAGGTAGGGAAAAGGTAGAAAAATGGAAATGGGAGAATAAAGAAATTGAAGAGGTTAAGTCGTTTAAATACCTAGGTTTTGTTTTCAATAGGAATGGTAGATATAATGAACATATCAAAGAATTATGTAGAAAAGGTAGGATTGCTGCTAACAGGACCTGGGGTTTAGGAGAAAGGATTTGTAGGAATGATTTTATCAGAAGAGGGATGCTATTTAGATATTTAGTTAGGAGCGTGATATCATATGGTGTGGAATTATGGGGTTGGGAAGAAAGAAAGAACTTAGAAAAGATAATGCTGGATTATGCTAGATGGATTTTTAAATTAAAGTTTTGCACTCCAAGATATATTATGTCTAGAGAACTAGGAATGAGCAAACTAAGGATAGGTTGGGGAATTAGGGCTATGAAGTTTGAGAATAAGGTGAGAGAAGCAAGTGAGGAGAGATGGACTAAAAAGTGTTGGTTAGATAAAGAATGCAATGAATGGAACGATAGATATGGAAAGGAAAGGGAGAAATATTTTAATAGAAATGGTTGGAGTGTTATGGCTGTGGAAGCCTTGAGAAGGGAGGGGAGAAATTTAGGTAAAGAAATGAGGAATAGGGATGAGGATGTTCAGAGGCAGTTAGAGGAAAATAGGATTTTAGAATCAAGGTATAATAAGAAATACAAGGAGCTGAGTAAAGACTTGGAAGGTCCCAGTTACCTAAGGATGGATAATTTAGACAAGCAGGATCTTGGGGATAGTATCAGAGCTCTATTAAATTTAAGATGCGGTAACTTAGAATCAGGTAATAGGTATGGGTTAGAAAAAGAGAGGCGAATGTGTATTTTTTGCAACGAAGGTAAGGATAGCATGAAACATTATGTAGAGGATTGTATTGAGACAAAGGAGTGGTTTACGGTATTAGGAAAGGATAGTAAGGAAAGGTTGGAAAAACTATGGAACGATAAATTGGACACCACCAAAGCGAAGGTATTGTTGAAAGTTGTTAGGGAAAGGAATGCGAAAGAAAAAGAAAATAGATAAAGGATGTTAACAGACTGTGATATGCTGTGAGGTTAGATGATAGTGCAATAAGTACCAATAATTATCAAACAAAGACTGTTAAATAGGCTAAGTAAATTAATCAGACTAAACCAAACATGTATAATTTTATACTAGGCTTTTAGGATATTTGTGTGTGTGAGGATGGTATGCAGGTATGAGTGTATAAGGATCTTTTTGTAAACCAAGTCCACTTTCTGGCTATTTGGCTAAAGTTTAAATAAATATGTAAACTTTTAAATTTTTGTTTTGCCCCTTCAGCACTAATCTTATCTAAAAATATGTTTGTTTTATTAAAACCAGAGAGAAACCTGAGAGCGGTCATCCCCGTTTCGGGGGACGCCTGTCCTAATCTGCCCTCTGACAAAGTGGACGTCAACTACGGCGTTACGCTCGGTAACGATACATGAGTTCGTGTCCGTGCTATGGTTCGTGTCCGAACTACTCAGATGGAGGGGATATGCTGGTCGCGCAAGCCGCTTCTCTGTCCGTGTACGCTCAGCATTCGGCAAGCTTTGAACGGGGAGAGAGGGACAGTCCGCTTTGAGTCCGTACCGGACGCCGGCTCATGTGCTTACGTTCGGAAATTTATGAAGAGATCCTTGAGGCGGGCTCCCTTCTTCTTTTGTGTTTGGACCAGTTTGGACATTTTACCTTTATGGACTATATTTGAGCTGCATTATAAAGGATCAAGAGTACTTTCAAGTGAAAGATCGACCGAAGATCGGTCTGCACTTATTGTTAGTGAATCATTCTGTGTTCACGTGATCTGGTCGTGTTTGGAAAGACATATCCTCTTCGAGAAAGTTAGCATTTATTGAACTATATAAAAGGAAGACTGATTGGAGTTTATAAAGGATCGGGAGTTGTTTCATGTGAAAGATCGATCGTAAGAGCGGACTTCTTTGTGGAGCATTCTTGGTGTAATCCGCGATATGTTCTGTACGAACGATTAGCCTTCTTTATGGATCATATTTGATCTGCATTATAAAAGATCAAGAGTTTTTTCAAGTGAAAGATCGACCAAAGATCGATCTTATTGTTAGTGGAACATTCTGTCTTGAGAATTTGTTTCTGCTTAATTTAGTTTCTCCAACCGTTAAGTTGATTTGATATTGATTTTGAGAGTTTTTATGATTTTTTTCTGTTTATATAACTTTGTATATATAAATTCGGAGAAGCTAAGATTATGCGCTTTATCTATGTTGTTAAAAGAGCGTTGGTCGACCCTCCTGGGCGTCCCTATCCCGGGCGAGTCGCTTGGAATGACGACCACGAGTTTCAGTCTTTCTTTGGTATCATGAGCAGTGTTTGATTACTTGATCGATCATATTGTGTGGAGATATTGGGGTCTCGTTTGAGGATGCGTTCTTTCGATGACGTATGAGGATATAAATTCTGAGTTTTAGTGTTGTTGATATAGTCTTGCGATATTTACTTTTTCGGGAAATCGAAATAAAAAGAGGCAATTTTGGAATAACCTAAATGTGAAAATTGAGAATTACTCTAAAGTTTGAAGTTCTATTAGTGGTGTTTGACCGTGATATGCGATGTAAAATTGCAATATTTTTTGAATGGTAGCCATTATTAGTTATGGAATTTACTTTTTAAGATCGATTGAAAATTGTGTAATCGATGATTGTATTAATTGAATAATGGATTGAGATACTATTAGTGATTGACCGTGTTATGCGTTGTAAATATGCGATTGATTTGAATCACAATCAATGTTAGTTACGGAGACATCTCTCCTGTGAGCGTTTGAAAGTTTGATTTGTAGTAACTTCGACTTGTAATCGGATTGTTATGGAGACAGCTCCCCTTTACCATAAGAACCATAGGAGAGTACTGAGATTCATTGTGAGGTTGCAAGAGGGCGACTCTTTCCCCAGAGAGTCCCCCATCTATACTTGTTTAGGAAGCATGGTACTTTGGCTCCCGCGAAGCCAGAAATCCAGTGGGGCATAAAAGAAGAAGAAGAAGAAGAAGGCTTGCGCAACCAGCATATCCCCTCCATCTGAGTAGTTCGGACACGAACCATAGCACGGACACGAACCCATGTATCGTTACCGAGCGTAACGCCGTAGTTGACGTCCACTTTGTCAGAGGGCAGATTAGGACAGGCGTCTGTAGGTATTTGGTACCGCAGGAGGTCGATTGTCCCTCCGGGTGTCGGCCTACTACCGATGCATCGATGAGAGCAGGAATGAATAACTGATTACATACTCTAATGTTGATAATATAATATCACTTTATTGCAAGCCACGCAATAGCCACGAGAGTCTAGAGTCTAACCGACTTCGTAACTCAGTTCTGTCAACCTCGTAACTCTCTACCCCTCTTGCTGGCGCTGGAGAGGGGGCCGACCAATGGGAAGAGAGACAAATATGCTGCTCCCTACACACTCCCCCCCGAGTGTTAACGAAATAAATACCAAGTAATATTGCACTATAAGCAAATGAGCTAATGCGTTTGGCCAGGTTTTATTGTACGAGGTTGACAAAACCTTAACTTAAAATATATTATACGCTTGAGCGTAATTTGAGCCGACTTATATCTAATAACATAGAGTAAAATTCAGTCTTACAATTAATTAACTCACTTTGGTTTAGTGGACGGCGCAAACGTAGCTGTCTTACGAGAATAAGTCTTAAGTACGGGAGGATTTACATTTGCGTTTTCAGGGGCCGTAGGGGGGTCGTCCGGAACAAAATATGCCGGTTTTAATAAATCGACGGACACGCTTTTAGTGTTTCCGTTGATGTCGATATTGAATACGCGCTCAGAGATGCGTTGCACTACCTTGTGCGGACCAGTGTATGGACGTTCTAAAGCCCTTTTAGCCATATTGCGTAAAAATACATGAGTACAATTATATAAGTCTTTGAAGTAAAAGGCGCGTTTTTTATGTTCGTGCGCAACGGGAACAGGACGGACCTGGCGCATATATTCGCGGAACTCTTCAAGAAAGTAATTAGGGTTTGGCGTATAATCGTCGGAGAGGAAGAATTCCCCGGGAAGCCGTAAAGTTGTCCCGAACATGAATTCGGCGGGTGACGCATTAGTGTCAGCGCGGACGTGCGATCGAAGTCCTAATAGAACGGTAGACAAGGTACGCGTCCAGCACGCATCGGCATGGCACATGATTGCGGCTTTAAGCACCCGGTGCCAACGTTCAATCATGCCGTTTGACTCCGGGTGGTAGGCGGTTGTACGAATTTGTTCGCAACCGATTAATGAGAGCAACGCCTCGAATAGGCGGGATTCGAATTGAGCTCCTTGATCTGTAGTTAGTATAATCGGGGGGTTCCGTAACGGGAAATCCACGCGTCGTAAAATGCTCTAGCAACGGTTTGTGCGGAGATATCTTTAAGAGGAATTGCCTCAGCCCAACGCGAAAATCTGTCAATCATAGTGAGACAATAAGAGTAACCCTCAGAAGGAGGGAGAGGGCCGATAATGTCAATGTGCACTTGGTCAAATCGCCCGTCGGGAGCGACAAAGTGCTCAGGAGTTAGTTTAACGTTGTTGGAAAAAAATGTTTCTACACTCGTTTTTTTTAAACACACGCTATGTGGCGCTGCTGTAGACACTAGAGCGAAGCGCGGAAACGAACGAACTGCTAGTTAGTTGAAGCCGATCCGCTGTGCGAGAAACACGTTCCTACTTTTGTAATCACCTTGTGCAAATATATTCAGAATATAACGGCAAACTTCTTTCTTGACTTCTTCCTTACCTCGAGCAAAGACATATCGGGACGAAAGTTCAACAAACGTGACGAGAGATTTTCGCTTGCTGACAATCGATACAGTTTTTACACCATTTAGCGATATCGCGGTGCATGTCAGGCCAGACATAACGCTGTCGGATAGTGCGATCAGTAATTTTGCCGCTAGGATGGGCGGGGTTGTGAAACATTTGAAATACTCTAACGCGGAGACTATCGGGGACATATGGCCGAATAGCTTCGCCTGAAATTTCGCAATATACAGTTGTGTGATCTGGGCCCCACTGAATTTTCTTTAATTTTAACGGGTGATCAGGGGCGTTAGCGATCAATTTGAGTTGCTCGTCGCTCTTTTGCAGTTCGGCGAGCTCATTAAGATTGAATTCAACCGGCAAACGCAGGGAATAGATCCGCGAAAGCGAATCCGCGACAACATTTTGTGAACCAGCGACGTGTTCGATATGCGTTGTGAACTGCGCGATATATGACAATTTGGCGTAGTTGTCGCGGGGACGCCTTGTCGGATCGTTGCATAAACGCATACACGAGTGGTTTATGATCAGTTATAATTTTGAACTCACGACCTTCTACGAAATAACGAAAGTATTTAACGGATTCAAAAATTGCTGTGAGCTCGCGGTCATAAGCGCTATACCGCGTTTGCGCAGGGGAGAATTTATGCGAAAAAAATGCTAGGGGCTCCCAAGTATCCCGTTTTTTCTGTTCAAGAACTGCCCCCATGGCGAAATCGGAGGCATCCGCGACGATACGGAGTTCCGCGCCAATATGAGGGTGCACCAACATTGCAGCGTTAGCCAGGCCGATTTTGGTCTTTTCAAACGCTTCGGTTAATTCGTCGGACCATACAATTACACGTTTATCGTTTTTACGCGAGTCGACTAATAATGAATTTAGTGGTGCTTGTGCTTCTGCCGCGCGCGGAATGTTGCGACGGTAAAAATTTATCATGCCGAGGAAACGGCGTAAATCGGCGATAGTTTTGGGTTTCGGAAATTTGGTAATCGCCTCAACTTTTTCAGGGATAAGGCTGATTCCTTCACCATTTACTATATACCCGAGAAACTTTAGTTCCTGTACACCGAACACGCATTTTTCAACATTAAGGCGGAGGTGAAACTCTTTAAGCCTCTGGAATACAATGCGTAAATGTTTAGCGTGCTCCTCTGGAGAAGAGGAAGCAATTAGGATATCGTCCATATAAATGAACACAAAATCTAAATCGCCTAAGACGCAATTGATATAACGTTGAAAGGATTGACCGGCATTACGAAGGTCATAAATAAGTATTCGAATAACCCGAAAGGGATTATGATGGCTGTTTTCTCAATGTCCTCGGGGGCCATTGGAATTTGATTATATGCTTTATATAAGTCGAGGGATGAAAAAATTGTTTTACCGTGTAGATTGACGGAACAGTCATGCAGGTGGGGGGCGGGGTATCTATCAGGTCGCGTGATTGCATTTACACCGCGATAATCGCCGCACACCCGCCAGGTGTCGTCTTTTTTACGGACTAAATGAATGGGACTAGCCCATGGACTGCTAGAAGGGCGGCAAATGCCCGCTTTGACTAAAGCCCTGATCTTGGCCTTTGCGGCCTTAAGTTTATCAGGAGGAAGACGCCTGGCGCGCTCGGCGACTGGAGGGCCTGAGGTAATAATATGATGAAACACGTCGCAATTGGACGGCGGGGTAAAGGGTAGGGCTCCTGTTATTTGCGGAAAGTCCTTAAGTATTTTAGAGAACTCAGAAGAGGGATTTACCGTATTGATCGAATGCACAGGGCCTGGTTTTTTAGTCGCGAGAGTATATAATTTAGTAGTGGAATCTATAAGACGCCGTCGTTTTAAATCCACTATTAACCCGTAGTGCGATAGTAGGTCGCCGCCAATGATGGGGTACGGAACCGCGGCGATGCAAAAATTCCATCGAATTGGCCGTCTTAAACCGAGGTCAAGTTCGCGAAGCGATTCTCCAAACGTATCGATACGTGTATCGTTTGGCGCGAAGAGCTTTAATTCGGAGGGTTTTCCTTTGATCCCATTAACGGCGGGTACCAGGGAAATATCCGCGCCTGTATCAATAAGAAACATTTGGCCGCTGGTGCGATCACGGACATGGAGACGGTTAAACGCTTGATGGCCCTTGCCGACCGTCTCCGAACAGGGAGGCGAGCTTAGTTTTTTTTACTTTTCCAAGTCTCGTATTTTGAGCACCACGTTCGACACGAAGTTGGATTATCGGGGTATTTGGTATGTGCCGGACAAAGCGCGGGGGTAACCGCCTTAATTGCTTGGCGAGGTTAAGGCTCTACGCCTACGGGAACTGGATCGCGAACGCGAATTTATTATCTTTTCCAGCTTCTCCATTTTTTCGATGAGTTGTTGAATTTCGGTCTTTGCGGGAGGGGGTGAATTCCCCTTGTTCACGGCGGACACGTAAGATTCGTTTTCGAGGGTGCTCTCAGCCATTCGATCGGCGGCCTCGGCTAAGCGATTATGGTCGGTAACTCCCGTAGCTACCAGAATCGCGCGGTGTTCACGTGGTAATTGGTCCAAGAAAATTGATTTTATTACGTTATCGTCAATATTCCCGTCATTAAGACCGCGCAGTCGACTGAGGATTAACGAAGGTTTTCCGTCGGTCCCAACTTGTCCCCTTAAAAGCTTTCGCAACTTAGTTTCATCCAAAGGAGCGTATGTCGCGATTATTCGGGCTTTAATTTGCTCATAAATGTCCGCCGGGGACGGGTTTAAAGTGATTATGTCTCTTACGCAGTCTAAAACTTCGACATCAAGTGCGGAGAGGACGGTGTCAGCTTTAGTGGACTCTACGGTGATCCTGGCGTTTCTCATAGAAATCTCGGCTTGGATAAACCACAATGCCGGGTCGACTTGAGAAAACGGGGGAATCTTGGGAACCCTGTAATTATCTATATGCGGGATTTGAATATTATTATTGATCGCGTCTGAGGAGGCTGTATTAGAGCCCTGGGCGTTCAGCTGAGCTCGTAATTGCGCGAGCTGAGCTTCTGCTGCCTCTGCGCGGGCTTGGGCGGCTAAAAGAACAGCGTCCGACATTGTTTAGAATTTACTTAATTTGTTAACGACACAAAAGCGGTAAACGACACTAGCGTTATACGACACAAACGTTATACGACACGAGCGTTATACGACACGGGCGTTGTACAATATAAATGACGGTGCGCGGCGGATTATTAGCTTACTCCTAAATTATTGTAGTCAGGTAACGGTGGGTAGAATCCAAAGCCCCGGTGACGACGGAATCCAAGGCGCCGGTGTCGTTGGCTTCACGCAATCACAGCGAATGAGGCGACGGCGACGTTGTCGATCCGTGGCGTTGGTGGAGAAAAGCCGGTCGCACACCAGGAGATGGTCGTGGTAACAAGGCGGCAGAACCGCTGTGGCCACCCGGGCGCCGGTGGGGTCTCACGTACCCGCCTCGTGCGTCGTGCCAAAAAGCGCGGCAAAAAAAATGGCCGCCCGAATATTGTTTCGGCGCGGTAAAGCTGGCTGGCCGCAGCGTGGGAAAATAACAGCCAGGGACGCGGGCACAGGAATGTACCTTGCAACTGTGGGTAATTCAATCCGCTACTTCTGCGTTCGTTCCTCGGGGACGGCTGGTCCACACGAGGGTTTATCTCTGACTCGGGCTTCCGGTAGCAATTTGTGCGAGAACCGTTGCGTGTTTTTTAGTCGGGGTCACCAATGTAGGTATTTGGTACCGCAGGAGGTCGATTGTCCCTCCGGGTATCGGCCTACTACCGATGCATCGATGAGAGCAGAAATCAATAACTGATTACACACTCTAATGTTGATAATATAATATCACTTTATTGCAAGCCACGCAATAGCCACGAGAGTCTACAAGAGTCTAACCGACTTCGTAACTCAGTTCTGCCAACCTCGTAACTCCCTATCCTTCTTGCTGGCGCTGGAGAGGAGGCCGACCAATCGGAAGGGAGACAGATATGCTGCTCCCTACACGTCCCCCGAAACGGGATTGGCCGCTCTCAGGTTTCTCTCTGGTAATAGCATAATGTTAATGCTGCGGCCATGCCAATTATCACGTTCATAAAATTCTTCTTCACGGTAAGGAAATTATAGAAATTATGCAGCGTTACCTGTTGGGACATTTATCGGAAGAAGCTCAAGAGGCAAGAAATAAGGACTATAAACGATATCGACTTAATCATAGTAGAAAATGTAGCCGTCTGTTTACAAATGAAGATGTTATGCTTATATGATGCTCGTGTCATCCGATCCGTTAATAACTAGTTTAAGAAGTAAACCACATAAAAGAAATTTAGACTTAAGTGATGAAACGCAAGAATTACTTTGCTCTTATACGTAAATTAAATGTAAATTGAATTTTTATTTAATTTCAATCAAATACTTGTTCCTATCATTAATTTTTAATAAATATACACTTTTGCAATTTTTATAAGTCAACATTGAAAGGTTCTATGATCATTCATTGCATATTTTACAAGTAACATAATTTTTTCCGCGATTCGCGCAAACGGCTCCACTGTGCGCCGGGCCGGCCGAGCGCGACCGCCGTGGTCGCAGCATATCCCCTCTAACTGGCTAGTTCGGACACGAACCATTAGCACGGACGCAAACCATGTGCGGTTACCGAGTGAAACGACGTAGTTTATGCGCACTTTCTCAGGTGGCGCGTCGGAAGATGCGACACACAAAAATTGACGAAAAATGCCGGGGTGGCCTCTCTCAGGTTTCTCTCTGGTGGTGTCTAGTAAAATAAATATAACAGGAAATATATGAACGTGGATGGCGCGCGCGTTAGTGCGCGCTGCGTGCTAGTAAATTAAAAGACAAATACAATATCAATTATTTGATCTACAAAGCAACATCAGTCTCGATGTTACTTTTAGAATTGGATATATTTACCTTCGCTGCTCTAAATTGTTATCGTACGTTTCGGTCCCTATTTGGACCATCTTCAGCAACTAAACAGAATTTACAATTTAGGTAATGGAACATATAAAATAATATATATATATATTTAAGTTTGTCAATCGTTATTGATTAATTGCAGTTTTTATACGTACATTTTTTAATATAGTTTATTACTAGAATAGGAAATATATTTATACTAGCTTTTGAGCCCGCGCTTCGCGCGGGTGAATGAGCTCAGAAGTTCGAGCCGAACATATATTCATAAATGTCATTAAGTTTTAAGCTAATCGGCTTCTCAAATTCAAAATTTCAATCTCTTTTTCTTAGATGTGTATGTTTTGTGCGTAGATGAGTAGGCGTAAAACAAAAAAAAGTCGCGACATTTTCATCCCCGAAAAATTTGCATTTTGGTACCAAAATCGAGAGAATCGGCCCATAAATGTGGAAGTAGTTTGCGATTAATTATTATTTATAAAATTACTTTTATAATTTTAATATTTATAATTTTTCATATAATTTATATAAAAATTTTTAAATATATATTTTATTAACATTTTAATTATTATATTACTCACTTATACAATTTTATAATTCTAAATTTATAAAATTTCTCTGTATATTACATTTTTTGTAAAACATTTTTTACTTCCGTCTATTAGATATCCTTGATTGCTGAATTCATTAATCTTAATTTTTACATTTTCTTTTTTGGTTGCTCTAGAAAATGCCACATAAAATTGACCATGAGCAAATACAGGATGTGGCAAATAAATCCCAACTTTTTCTAAACTTTGTCCTTGTGATTTATTGATTGTCATAGCAAATGACACTCGAATAGGGAACTGTCTTCGTTTAAACTTAAATGGCAGTTCCAAATCACTTGTAATTAAATCTATCTTTGGAATAAAGACAATCTGTCCTCGAGCAGGACCAGTTAAAACCTCCGCATAAATTAGATTATTTTTCAAATTAGTAACAATAAATCTTGTACCATTACAGAGTCCTTTTTTAGTATTTAAATTTTTTAATAGGATTATTGTAGCACTGACTTTTATTTTAAGTCGATGAACTGGCATTCCAGAAGGTGTCAAAGAGTTTAAAAACTCAATTGGAAAATTCAATTGCTCTTGTGGATCATCACTTACAATAGAGTCAATTGAAAGATACTCTTTTTCTTCTCCTTCCATTAAACAAAGAATTTCGTCATTAATTTTGAATGTATCCTCATTTTTAGGACAAAGAATCGTTCGATCTGGATTTTCTTTAATCTGTTTCATGGTGATTCTATCTCCAAAAATTTCAGCAATAAGAGATTCTTTTGATATAAAATTCTGGGGAATTTCAATTATATCCAGATGTAGTCCATCCGTATTTGATAATTTACCATCTCCGAGTTGCATTAGCCAATTTGCAAATTCTTTTTCTTCTCCAGTTCTCATATTTTG
>JASTWP010001894.1:0-56593 GCA_030770255.1 Temnothorax ravouxi | reverse complement strand
CTTAGAAACACGATTGGCAAGAGGTGATCGGGGTATTAATCCATTGGACGCAGCGTGTCGCGAGCACGACATAGCCTACTCGCGTAGCAACGATCTCGCAGAACGACACGTGGCAGACAATATACTCGCCGCGGAAGCGCGAAAACGTGTCATCGCGAACGATTCTACTCTCGGAGAGAGAGCTGCGGCTACAGCCGTCTGGGCGGCCATGAAGGCTAAAACGAAACTCTGTATGGGTTTGAAAACGAAGAAAAAGAAGAAGACCAAGCGAATACTTCCGGTAGCGAAACGCGGCGGTATCCTACCGATCCTGCCGTTATTAGGGGTTCTCGGCTCGTTGGTCGGCGGAGCGGCGGGAGTCGCAAAGGTCGTGAATGATAACAAAGCCGCGCGGCGTCAGCTGGAAGAGATGCAACGTCACAATCGCGCCATGGAAGGTCACGGACTTTATCTTGCTCCGTACAAACGCGGACGGGGAGTCTCGAGGAAAAAAAAAACGTCGAAAAGACGCTAAAAATTCCCAAGGGTGTAACTACCAACGTGCAACTGCAACAATTGGCAAAACGTATGCGCATTCCATATTTTAGAGGTGTTTTTATGCGCGACTTGTTACCGATCGGCGATATACGTCGAAACGAGAGCGGTATCGTGAATTTGGATAATACTGAGGGACCGGGTACTCACTGGGTGGCGTACGCGAAGAGGGGAAATCGTGCCATATATTTCGACAGTTTTGGCAATCTTCGACCACCGAGAGAATTGGCGCAGTATCTAGAGAACAATGTAATAGAGTACAATCGCACGCCTTATCAGCGATACGATCAGAGCAATTGCGGGCAACTGTGTCTGCGTTTTCTACAGTCGGTTGACAATCAATTTAAAGACCGGAGTTACGCTGTTTAATCTCAGTATTCATTCAAACATGTCACTGACATTTACGCTCACCGGCAAGAGCAGCATCCTCGCGGTAAGCTACTTTCCCGCCGTGGATTTGAGCGATGGCGATTACGAGCTCGGTCTGACTGATTTTGAAACCTATCACACAATACCGAATGTAAATTCGTCGAACAATAAATTCTACCATGGCGACGACGACAAGGAGATTACCATTCCCGAAGGATCGTACGAACTGCATGATATAGACATGTATCTGAAACGCGCTCTTTTATGGGACCAACCCAATAATGTCTCGACAAACGAAGATGACTCACACCCATTGATTATTATTCGAGCCAACAACAATACGATGAAGAGCGAGATCAAGTGCCGCTATCGGATAAATTTCACAAAACCGAACAACATTGGATCGCTGCTGGAATTTTCAGCGAATCGCGTGCTGAAGTCGCGACAATGGCACGAATCGTATGTTTCGATAAATATCATCAACGTAAACATCATTCGCACAGAGTGTAACGTGACCGCTGGTGCGTACAGCAACGACAAGTACGTTCACACGATACATGAGTTTTCACCGAGCATGCCTCCAGGATATAAGATATCGGAAACGCCGGCACAGATCATTTACCTTCCGATCATCGTACGGAGCATTTCGGACTTGACGCTTCGCGTCGTGGATCAGGACGGTCGATTGATTGATTTTCGCGGAGAAGAGATCACCGTTAGACTGCATGTACGAAGACGACGGCAATAACGTGAGATGCTCGTACTGAATGAAGCTGAGCAGGTGCGACAGACGAAAAACAAAAAGACAATCCGATCGCCAAAGAAGAAACTCACTGCGTCGAACGTTGAATTTTTGAAATCATTGGGTTTCGTCGTACGAAATGGCTAATATCTTAAACATTGGTGGTGAACCGATCTTTGACGACAGCGTCGTCAAGATTGAGACACACACGTACAATCCGTACGCCAACACAACGTTTGGACATAACGATGAGATAAGAATACCCATACAACAGCAGGATTTATACACGTTGCCGTGTGAAAGCTTTCTCTACGTTGAAGGACGATTGGTAATAAAGAGAAGAAATGATGAGTCTCAGGCAACGCTTGCGAATAATTGCGTGGCGTTTATGTTTGATGAGATTCGATACGAGCTCAACGGCGTGGAGATTGATCGCAACAGAAACGGTGGAATAACCAGTACCATCAAGAACTACGTATCGCTATCGTATAATGATTCTCAACTCATGCGGAATGCTGGCTGGGACGTTACATCGAGCATACCGGAAGGATACTTCAACTTTTGCGTACCGCTCAAGTTGTTGCTGGGCTTTTGCGAAGATTACAAACGCGTCGTTGTTAATGCTCGTCACGAATTAATTTTGATACGAGCGCGTAGCGATAACAATTGCATTGTAGGAAATCCGGCGACAGAGCCGGAAATCGAATTGTTTAAAATACAGTGGCGAATGCCTCACGTCACATTAAACGAGATCAATAAGCTATCCATGCTACGGGCCTTGGAAAGCGGGCGATATTTTAGTGTCAGTTTTCGTTCGTGGGATCTGTACGAGTACCCCATGTTGCAAAGCACGACCAAGCATTCGTGGGCCGTCAAAACGGCGACTCAGCTAGAGAAGCCGCGGTACGTTATTTTTGCGCTGCAGACCGGCCGCAAGAATATCATGTCTCAAAATGTTAGCGTATTCGATGATTGTAACTTGACCAATGTCAAACTTTATCTAAACTCCGAATTTTATCCGTACGACGACATGAATCTGGATTTTACTAAAAATCGATACGCCGTTCTTTTCGATATGTATGCGCGTTTTCGTAAAACTTATTACGGATACAATTCCATCGATACGCTTTGCAGCTTGTATACATTCCTGATGGAAGGACCTTTTGTTGCCATCGATTGCTCGCGACAAAACGAATCTGTCAAGAGCGCCACCGTGGATGTGCGAATAGAATTTGATTGTAAAGAAAATGTACCTGCAAATACTACCGCCTATTGCCTCATCTTGCATGATCGTGTAATCGAATACTGCCCGCTGTCTAATGTAGTGCGCAAACTCATGTAAATTGCAATATCAGCAGATATTGCGATATAAGATACACTGATGTACCGCGATAAGATACAGATTGCTCCATCGTTTCGTCATGATCGTACCGACGTTTGTCGATCTGCAAGGATTTACCGTCGGGATGAAATTTGTCGTGAAAGAGGTGGCGGTTCTGAGAAACGGGACCGTTTTGGCGCATTACATTTTTACATGTCCCATGCCATGGAGTCTCCTCACGAAATCCGACAAATCATGCGCTTTCTGGTTGATTGCGAATCACCATGGACTACGATGGGAGGACGGAAACATGCCCTACAGCATGGCGAAACATTTAATTACATCGGCTGTACTTGGAGAGGGTGACGAGACGTCGACTTTTGTGTACGTCAAGGGATGCCAGAAACGAGAATGGCTGGTGGATCTGCTTGAGAATAAAGCGAAAAAACATCTAAAAGTTCAGACTTTGGATGCAGATTACGAAGATATCGAATCTTTAAATAATCTAGATGTTACTAATATTGTAAGATGCGAAAAACATGTTAAGAATTGCGCATTACAAAATGTATTAAAAATATTTAACTGGTGGTCGCAACACCAGAAATAATTTTTTGAAATAAACTATATATGTATATATATAGATGTTTTATTTCTTTTTCCCACATACTTTGTAGTATTACATAGATGTTTTAGTTGTTCAAGAGCTGTTTTTAGCTGTTTAAAAGTAACGGTTCAATAGCAGTTATACAGATCGCAGTTATACAGATAGCTGTTTTAGTTGTTTGATAGCTGTTCAAGAGCTGTTTGATAGCTGTTTTTAGCTGTTTCATAGCGGTTCAATAGCTGTTTAATATCTGTTTGATAGTTGTTTTTAGCTGTTTTTAGCTGTTTCATTGCGGTTCAATAGCTGTTTGATAGCTGTTCAATAGCAGTTATGCAGATCGCAGTTATACAGATAGCTGTTTTAGTTGTTTGATAGCTGTTCAAGAGCTGTTTGATAGCTGTTTCATAGCGGTTCAATACCGTTTAATAGCTGTTTGATAGTTGTTTTTAGCTGTTTTTAGCTGTTTCATAGCGGTTCAAGAGCTGTTTGATAGCTGTTCAATAGCAGTTATACAGATCGCAGTTATACAGATAGCTGTTTTAGTTGTTTGATAGCTGTTCAAGAGCTGTTTGATAGCTGTTTCATAACGGTTCAATAGCTGTCTTTTTTTCTCGCGAGAATTATTTTTGCGTAACATAATACGCCGCAGATAAATCGCGCGCATCTTTGCTTCTCATTTTGTTCGATAGCGGTTCAGAGTATCCACCCGCGATTGCAAGATGCAACGGTAAGTAGAAGATTATTGTTTCATGATAGCTAGTTTTTGATAAATCACGTACAGCCCTCTCTTCATTATTAGATGCCCTATAAATTGAGCTCTGCCTCGAGTCAGAGCACAGTCTCTCTTTGCAAACATACGGCTTATTATATACATTTTGGTACATAACTGCTATATAATGGCTTATATTGAAGATGTGATTCGAATATCTTATTCGGCGACTGGGGTGTGTATAACAATTCGCGATTAAAGTGTAAATTTGTAAATATTAATTGGTATATAACTTTTACAGATAGTATGGGTTGATAACATACCCATCGTTGAGGTGCGCGTTACAGACGTGGGCTTGGTGGAAATTCGAATTCTTCGCTTCCGGGTATGTATACTTCATATCTTTATATTTTTTACATTTTTTTATTTTATGTAATCTGATTTCAGCGACTGATACCTCGTGATGAGGTGAGAATCGATGGCTTCTTAAATTTGGAGCATCTAAGGTGGACTCGCTTTTTCAGATCGATTGATCGTGAAGCCAACGATCTAATATGGGAGCAGAGCGGCGAGGAAGACATATTCGACTTACAAATTTTGTTCGAAATGCGTATCTATGAGCCGGAAATTTGGTAAAATTATTTTAAAAATACTTCAAATACATTATTTGAAGAAATTTATAACTTCAAATTTAAAATATAAAACATAAAATAATGTTTAAAATCTGTATCTGTTTTCCGTTATTTCGCCGATTCCATTCCCTTTAGATAAGCTAGTAATAGTGATGCTTCAATAGGGCAAATAAATTATAAAAATAGTAAAAAAAAAGATTATATACGATTCATATGAAACATTATAATTTAAATAAATTTAAAAAAGCTTAAGGTATAATATTATTTATACATTAAATAAATTTAAATATAATGGAGAATAAATGAGATCACCCGAGTTGGAGCGAGAAAAACCGAGCGAACGGGGCCGGCGGCCGGGCGCGCGAACGGGGGCCGGGGGCCGGTGGCCGGGAGAGATAACGCGAACGGGGGCTGGGATTCGGGCGCGCGAACGGCGGCCGGGGGCCGGGAGGGACCGCGCGCGAACGAGAAGACGCGCGCGATCGGGGGACGGGGGCGAGGGAGAGATAACGCGAGCGGGAGCGTGTGACGTCACGCGGACCCCTCCCGCGGTGAAAACGAACGCTCCGCGGCGCGGCGAAAACGCGGTCGCCCCGCGGCGCCGGAAAACCCCCTCGCCCCGTGGCGCCGGAAAACGCGGACCCCCCCTTGCCCTGCGGCACCCGAAAAACGCGGTTCCCCCCCTCTCCGCGGCGCTCGAAAAAAACGCGGTCCCCCCCTCCCCGCGGCGCTCGAAAAACGCGGTTTCCCCCCCCGCGGCGCTCGAAAAACGCGGTTCCCCCCCCGCGGCGCTCGAAAAACGCGGTTCCCCCCTCACCCCCGCCCGCGGTCTCCCCCCGCCCGCGGTTCCCCCCGCCCCTCACCCCCCTCAAATCTACGGAGTAGAACTCTTTTAGCTTACCTACTTTTGCACGTGTTCGATGAAATCATCGCAAGACACGTATGCTTTTGAAAAGAAATCATATTTGATGCCCGATGAGGTGATCTCATCACGAATGTTCTTGACAAAGATATCACATTTAACGTATATGTGGATTGTGGTGGTCACCATGCAGCCGTACAAAGGCGCTATTTTTGCTAGATTTGCAGTTTTGGGTATGTATAAATGGTCTACGAGGATTCTAGAGAGCAGTCAAGAGTTCGATACGGTTCGAGTACGTCGCAAACAGCCTCCAGATACGATTAACACTCACGGTGCGAACTACTACGTTCCGATCCCGGATGAAGCGTGCGAGAAACAGCACAATGAGTAAGTACCGCTAATTTTTGTATATACTTGTGCAAAAAACTTTTATAAACGTAATTGTATTTTTCCAGTTTTGGTAAACCTCGCTACACGCCACGTATTTTGGGAAGAAGATTTGCCTTGACATCAACAGCATATAAATTTTTGGATGTTGGAATCAACGCGGGACCTATGTCCTTTGTGGATATACTTATTGGCGATAACCGAGGCAATCGGATAATTCTGCCACATGCAACGTGGGTGACATTCATCGAAAAACGTGCAGATATACAGCGACTCGTGCAGTCATCGGCACCATCATCGCTAACGTTTCGAGATCTGAAGTTTGTTAAAATACGTGACGCAGATATTGTAAAATTGACGTCGTGCGGCACCAGCTTGTACATGAAACCGTCAACCGTACTCTTCCTGTTCGAACTAGAACATTGCGTCGAGAATGTGTACTTTCAACTATGTCAAAATGTTCATGGCGTAAGTGAAAAATTCAAACAATTTGTAACAATTTTACGGCGAAAATGTATTATTGACAAATGTGATGCGACCAACATCTTGCGTGAAGTTTATGATAAAAATTCGATTATTAATTGTGAACTGTTGGCGTATGCTGCTGATACTATTGTGTATAATGCGCTACATGATAAATAAATACATATAATATGGTTCAGTTTTAATTATTTTTTCTTCTGTCTATCGTTCCCTTGTCCACCGTCAACGGTTTAGAATTATAACTTTTGATAAGAATGCGCGTGCCGGAGTCGGGCGCGCGAACGGCGGCCGGGGGCCGGGAGGGACCGCGCGCGAATAAGAAGACGCGCGCGACTGGGGGACGGGGACGAGGGAGAGATAACGCGAGCGGGAGCGTGTGACGTCACGCGGACCGGCGCGGCCGTTGCACGCGAACGCTCCACGGCGCGGCGAAGACGCGGTCGCCCCGCGGCGCCGGAAAACGCGGTCCCTCTCGCCCCGCGGCGCCGGAAAACGCGGATCCTCTCGCTCCACGGCGCCGGAAAACGCGGTTCCCCTTTGTTCCGCGGCGTCCGAAAAACGCGATTCCCCCCTCCTCCCCGCGGCGCTCGAAAAACGCGGTTCCCCCCCGGCGATTCCCCCCGCTTGCGGTCTCCCCCTCCCGCTCGCGGTTTCCACCGCCCGCGGTCCCCCCCCCGCCCGCGGTTCCCCCCCGCCCCTCACCCCCCCTAAATCCCAGGCCTAGAACAAACGTAGCTTACCTACTAATTCCGAAAATAATTTTGCAGTGAATCTTGAAACTTTCGAGTTAGACGTAACCGGAAAATTGAGTATTTTTTTACAAGAACTTGAAAATGATTGTAAACAGAGAGCACAAATAGGTGACCGACCAAATCCATATTGGTGTCCGAATTTCGCGAATAGTCTTCTAAGGATAAGTAAACATTTTACTCTTTGGACATGCGTATTGGCACCAAATGGGACTATTGCAACTTCTTTGCGAAGCGAAGAATATTTTCGTGAATTAAAAAATCTGATTTTAAAAGGTAATCGGAACCTTCGTGTTGACAAGTTTATAATAAAACACATACGATCAATTTTCGGCACCGAAAAACTTTTAAACGCTGCTTGCAATTCCACTGATAAATCTCAAATAATTATTACATCAAATAAAATTTCGAAATTGGATATGTCTACCTCAGAAATCTCAAAATCAGAAAATGCGGTATCAAAACTTGACATGATCTCAAAAATCGACACTAATTAAAAATGGAAGAAATTTCGAACTGCGGTGAAATTGAAAAACTCAGTGTTTCACATGAAGAACCCATAGAACTTGATGCAGTTTCAAAATTCCGTGAAACTGAAACCTCGGAGTTTTCGTCATTTAATGAGACATCTATTGAGAAAGCTGAGATAAATGTAAACCATTTTGAAGGAATTTATTCACTTTTATACGAAAAAAACTGGGGTGGAAAAAATTTGCCAAGTCATGTAACATCGAAAATCAGGCAAAACGAACAAAGTATGAAATTCTATGTCTAATGGTTGATAGCGTCCTCGATGAGTCTGATGCTAATCTTCTCAAAAAAAAATCAAATGTAAAAACATCAAAACGGGGCAAATATTTAACTCCGTGTTCGGACATTGAAAACATTCTTCAGAAGCCTAGTAGAAACGCTAATTTACCGTTATTAAAAAACGGACAACTATTGCGGCGAGTTCGCGTAGCAGGAAAAGATGTGACATTTTACAACACGTGCCAGTTTGATGCACTTGCGCAGTCCGTGTTAGCAGGTTACCGAGATTGGGCCAGTTATCATCATTATATACGGTTTCGAAGAATGAGTTTTATGATTTCATAAAAACATTTTCAACTTATGGAGCAGTTGCCCAAACATATAAGAAACGATCGACGCTACTGAGCAATATATTCGAGGTGAAAAATAATGAAATTAATTGCCATTCCAACATTAGTAACTTGATTTCTTTAAACTTATTAACCAATGAACCTTCGTATCAAATCACGCAGCAATGTTGTGATTGTGGCGATATTATCGATAATCGCCCGGTTATTGACATAAATACAAAGCCTTTCTATGAAAAAGGTATGCAGGCTCTTGAAAGTTCTATTAATGATAAAATATGTGATGAATTCTATAAGAATTGCATTCGATGTAAGTCGAACAATGTACTTTCAAGAGTTTCTAGTGGAAATCATCTCTTCATCGACATCGAATGCATGCAATGGTTAAAACTTGCTGCAAACATGGGTTACAAAAACTGGCCTGGAGTATTTACTATTTCACAAATTCCCTCAAAGTTAATAGTTGGCGAATTAAATTATACATTAGTTTCTGCCATAGAATATATTGGGAATTCAGATCCAAAATATGTCGGACATTACGTGGCGTACATCCGTCGAATAACCGGGCGATGGGAGGTTCATAACGACTTAGGTGCCAATAAAAAACCAATCCTAATAACAGCGAGAGCATTGCTACAAAAGAGAAAATTGGCAATGCTAATGTATGTAAAATAAACGTAAGCAATAAAGAGACATGAGGGGACATGAAACAAACATTCTGAAATATTAAAGTAAAAAGGAAAAGGTCCCTGGCTTAGATATTGGCATATTCAATAAGTAATATATTAATATTATTTTATAATTTTTAATATTTTATTCTTTTATATAATTAAAACAGCTTATTAATAATAAACATAAAATATAAAATAAATAAAAAAACAAAATATATTTATATAAAAAAAAATATTATAAAAAACAAGAAAACAAACGTCTCCGTCGTTAGTTCCGGATTACACTAAGCGCAAGAATATAACAATTATGCAATAGATTTACCCGATGCGGTCACACCTCCGAATAATTTCGTAATGGTCACACGAGATCCATTGGACCCCCACGTAGAAAAAAACAATCACCATTTGTTGGACTTACCGTTTTAGCGTTAAGTCTAAGAATTTAAAATAATTGTACTTCCAAACTTTTTGAGGTACAAACGAAATAAAAAGCGGTACAAACGGGTACTAACGATTCTCTGTCGAACCCCGTTGACCGTTTGGCGATATCTTAAAAAATAGCAGATTTACCGTTTTAATCTAATAATTTAAAATAATTGTAGTTCCGAACTTCTTGAGGTACGAACGAAATGAAAAGCGGTACAAACGGGTACAAACGATTCTGTATCAAATGACATTAATAAAATTAAAATATCTTAAAATTGAGTTCTGGCCATTTTTAACCACCTTATATCTCCGAACCCTTTGGGGTACAAACGAAATAAAAAGTGGTACAAACGGGTACAAACGATTCTCTATCGAATGACATTAATGACATTAAAATATCTTAAAGTTGGGTTGTACCCTTAAGGGAGTGATTGAACCGAATTTTTAAAATAAGGGAAATAGCTATCTTCGCCGTTTTTCTAGATATTTTAAATCCGCAAGCGGGTGCTGTTTCGGAATCGTTTGTACTCGTTTGTACCACCGCCGGTTTCGTTTGTACCCTTAAGGAGGTGATTGTACCGAATTATTAAAATAAGGGTAAGAGCTATCTTCCCCGTTTTTAGAGATATTTTAAATCCGCAAGCGGGTGCTGTTTCGGAATCGTTTGTACTCGTTTGTACCACCGCCGGTTTCGTTTGTACCCTTAAGGAGGTGATTGTGCCGAATTTTCAAAATAAGGGTAAGAGCTATCTTCGACGTTTTTAGAGATATTTTAAATCTGCAAGCGGGTGCTGTTTCGGAATCGTTTGTACTCGTTTGTACCATCGCCGGTTTCGTTTGTACACTTAAGAAGGTAATTGTACCGAATTTTCAAAATAAGGGAAATAGCTATCTTCGCCGTTTTTAGAGATATTTTAAATTCGCAAGCGGGTGCTGTTTCGGAATCGTTTGTACTCGTTTGTACCACCGCCGGTTTCGTTTGTACCCTTAAGGATGTGATTGTACCGAATTTTCAAAATAAGGGTAAGAGCTATCTTCGCCGATTCTCTGTCGAACCCCGTTGATCGTTTCGCGATATCTTAAAAAATAGCGGATTTACCGTTTTAATCTAATAACTTAAAATAATTGTATTTCCGAACCCTTTGAGGTACAAACGAAATAAAAAGCGGTACAAACGGGTACAAACGATTCTCTATCGAATAACATTAATAAAATTAAAATATCTTAAAATTGGGTTTTGGTCATTTTTAACCACCTCATATCTCCGGACCCTTTGAGGTACAAACGAAATGAAAAGTGGTACAAACGGGTACGAACGAAGTACAAACAATATATATTATTAATTATTAATTTTCATAAAGTCGGGCTCCAGGTTCACAATGGTCCGTTTGTAACCTTTCCTGTCTCCGCGTAGTTCGCAGCTGTTTCTAAACCGCTCGTAATCGTTCCTAACCTATTTTCGAACCATTCGACAACCGTCCGACAACCGTTCTTGAACCGCTCTACAACCGTTCGACAACTGTTCTCGAACGGTTCGTTGCTGTTCGTCACCGTCGTTAATTAGCCGTTGCCTCTCTTCACTCGTTGCCGTTCGATAATCGTTTTTGCTGAACCGTTTCTTCATCCTTCCGTAGCCGTTTCCAATCTACCGATACTCGCGCGTCGAAGCTCGTTCACCGCAGCCTGTAACGCTCGCACGTTCTTCTCGAACGCAGTAAACTTTTCGTCTGATTCTTTCCATTAATCTGTCAGACTTTTAAAGCACTGGTCAACATATATTTTGTTAACAGCGTCACCGTCAATCTCAGGTTGCGCTACGCGACGAATCTTGCGCGACCTTGCGTCAAAGTCCGTGGCGGTGCGACACAAAGCGTTGTCGCGCACGAAATTTCTCACTAATCCGCTCCATCGATGATGATAGAAAATGGTATTCGTCGCGTCTTCATTCTGCTCGAACAATCCAAATTTATTGATCAGCATTTCGACGTTGATTGAACGGATCGTTGTCGCGCCGTTTAATTTATAATAAGCCCAGCCTCGCGGAGTTCCTCGATGATCGACATGATTTCGTTGTCGTGGGCATTGTTCCCAGCTTGACGCGAAGCGTCGAGCAATCGCAGACGATCCACCAACTCGTTGGGGTCGTCCCAGTGCACGTAGTCGATCTTATTGTCGGTTAGCGTCATCGCGCGAGGCGCGAATAATCCCTTTCCGGATTTTTTTCTTCTTGGATTCGGTCGATATCAACGGTGAGATTACATGTAGATACTTGTATCCCCTGTTGCCCATTCGTCGCTCGCGAGGATCGTGCTTGTATTTATGAGCACTCGTTGCCAACAGTATGTGCCTGTATTTTTCCAAATCGTCCTCCGTGTAGAGCTTGTCATCGGGTACATCCTTGAAGATCAACTCGTAAATACCGGGTGTGCCGGTGTATCGTACATCGTCTATGTAAATGTAATCATCGGTATCCACATGAAAACGTTTATTACCGAGCATCAATTTAATTTATTATTATCGCCGAATTTAACACCGAACGTGGTGTCTATCGTTGGATCGGCGCTCAAAACAGACGCGATGTACACTCGGCTCAGTGGACCCAAGCGACTTTGCAACGTTTCTATAAATGATTCTCGACCCTCCGACGTTTGCAACTGCTTTAGAACGGTCGTCGCGATCGAGTTTTCCGTGGTTTCGAAAACATTCGCGCTTGTGAGGAATTCGGGACTCGTACGTTGCACGGTTCGCGTCGATATAGAGGTTATCGGTGTAGAGGTTATCGGTAGTACTAACGATCGTTTCGACTAACCAGATTTATTACGCGGTGTCAATGACAGATCCGACCAGGAGTCTAATCGTTTCCTCTTTCTCTTCGGTGTATCATCCTCCTCCTCCTCCTCCTTCTTCTCCTTCTCCTCCCCGCTCTGTTGAACGGATAGCGGTTTGATTTTCGCGTCAGCGTAGCTGTTCGTCGGCTCCTCTGCCTTCACCGCAATCAAGCTCTTGTTGTCTGCGATCTTTTGCAATGGTCCGATGAGAGGTTGAAAGTGCGTGTCCAACTCAATGTCTTTCTCGATCTTACCGGTCTTCAAAGCGCGAAGTTTCTTGCAAATCGATTTACTCGTTTTCGCAATATCTTTCGCGATCTTCTCACGTTCGCGAGAATTGTCATTCCTGTCGATCGCAGCCATCATGGGGGGAAAAAAACAAAAAAACAGTGTCGATCTCTCTCTCTGTAAACGCTAACGTTGTTTCGACGACGTATCGACGACGACTGACCGCTTTTGCGGTATCGCGAACATGTTAAATCCTTTTCTGTATCGGCCGTTCGAAAGCGCGCTGTCCTTGTCTATCACTACGAATCCGTACTTGTATCGCCAACAATCGTGACACAACGAGCAAAATTCATCGTACGACATGTCGGTATTCACGTGATCGTTGTACACGTGTTTCAAATTAGTGCCATCCTGTTTGAACAGGATCAGCAAATTTGCGTTGTCGCGTATCAGATGTTGAGATATTCTCGCGTATGTCTGACAGAGATAAAAGCAGTCGACGCTCGAGTGTCTACCCATTGCGAAATACTCTCTCACAGTGTCTTGCTTATCGCACGCTACGTCGTCGAAGACGAATATCGAGTTTGGACACGCGTCGCTCGGTGGAATGACGTCACTGTTATTGGAGAAGGTGTAGTAGCCGATTTCGTCAACCGATGTTAATAAATTCTCCAGATATCGGTATTTCGGTTGTTGCAACGATTTCGAGTACACGTACACGTTCTCGAAACGTACACCGTGCGGACTTTCCAGCAAACTTATCAAAACGTTGGTTTTACCGCAATTCGAGGGACCGCAAATGATCGCGCGTATAGTAGTCGGCAGCATCGTACCGTGTCTACGCTTCTCCGCGTTGCCCTCCATCGACAATGATCTGTCGTCGCAATTCGTCACGCGAATCGCCAACGGTTGTCGCACGAATCTTATTTCTTTTTTTAGTTTTCTCACACACTTTGTACAACTAAATCGAACTTTCGTTCGAACGTCTATTTATAGATGCGCGGCACCGCGATTCGCTCAGTCGCACAGAGCTGTCGAGATCATTCCGCAATTTTAACGTTGAATGCGGCAAATGTCAATGAAAAATAAAAAAACCGGTAGAGGTCAGTTTAATCGCGCGATAAGTGTACTTCCGTTCGAATTGCACATTCCCGGCTATCAGTTTTGCGGTCCGGGTACTCGTTTGCGAGAACGATTGGCTAGAGGTGATCCGGGTGTAAATCCATTGGACGTGGCGTGTCGCGAGCACGACATAGCCTATTCGCGTAGCAAAGAGCTCACCGAGAGACACGCGGCGGACAAGATACTCGCCGACAGAGCGCTGGGACGTGTTATCGCGAGAGATTCGGCTCTCGGAGAGAGGGCTGCCGTTACAGTCGTCTGGGCGGCCATGAAGGCTAAGACGAAGCTCGAAATGGGCTTGAAAACACGGAAAACACGAACAAGGAAAAGGTCGACGAAGAAATGGATACTTCCGATAGCGAAACGAGGTGGCGTACTGCCAATTCTACCGTTGTTGGGAGTTCTCGGTTCTCTGGCCGGCGGAGCGGCCAGAATTACAACGGCGATGAACGCTAGCAAAGCCGCGCGGCGTCAGCTGGAAGAGACGCAACGTCACAATCGCGCCATGGAAGGTCGCGGATTTTATCTCGTTCCGTACAAATATGGACAAGGATTGTATCTCGGCCCGCACAAACGCTGGCGAAGAGTAGCGTTGAAGATTAAAAAAAAAACATCAAAAAAGACGTTAAATATGCCCGCGGATATTACGACCAATGTGCAATTGAGTCGACTAGCACGGCAAATGCGCGTACCGTTCTTCAGAGGTGTTTTCATGCGTGATTCGTTACCGATCGTCGATGGTGTACGTCGAAACGAGAGCGGTATCGTAAATTTGGACGATGCAGCGGGCCCCGGTACTCATTGGGTAGCGTACGCCAAGAGGGGAAATCGAGTCGTATATTTCGACAGTTTCGGTAATCTTCGACCACCGAAAAAATTGGTGCGATATTTCGAACCGAGCGTGACGAAAATCGAGTACAATCGCACGTCTTATCAGCGATACGATCAAAGCATCTGTGGACAATTGTGTTTGCAATTTCTCCGGACGATTGACGACGTCGACGATCGGGTGCTAATTTAAAACCTGACGACGCAACGTGCGGAGACTCAGTGTTCGTTGAACAGTTTCCGCCGACATGTCTATAATGTTCACGCTGACTTAAGAGCAGCGTCCTCGCGGAGCACTATTTTCCCACCGTGGATCTGAGCGACGGTGACTACGAGCTCGGTCTTACATGTTTCGAGACTTATCACACGATTCCGAATGTGAATTCTTCGAACAATAAATTTTATTTTGACGAGGATGACACGGAAATTACGATTCCCGAGGGATCGTGCGAGAAACGGGCCATACACGAGTTTTTGAAACGTGAAATTTTACGTAAACGTCCGCGACGCGTGGTTCGTTCCAACGACGATGTTCGCGCGAACGACTACGAAGACGAGGTCGCGGATTATCCGATAGTGCTCCGCGCGAATTACAGTACGATGAAGAGCGAGATCAAGTGCGCGTTCAGAGTAAACTTTAACAAACCGAACAACGTCGAATTGCTGCTGGGATTCTCGTCGACGCGTATATTGCAGCCGGGACAGTGGTACGAATCAGACGCACCGATTAATATTATTAACGTAAACATTATCCGCGTGAAGTGTAACGTGACCGCGGGTGCGTACAGCAACGACAAACGCGTTCATACGATACACGAATTTTTACCGAGCGTACCACCGGGATATAAGATATCGGAAACGCCGGCGCAGATCATTTACCTGCCGATCATCGCGCGGAGCGTTACGAATCTAACGATACGCGTCGCTGATCAAGACGGACGATTGCTCGATTTTCGCGGAGAAGAGATCACCGTCCAATTGCACGTACGACGGCGAGAGCGATAACGCATCAGCGTATGAGTGAGCGTGTGTGTACGTGTGACACATGAGATGTTAGTGTTGAACGACTCGGAGCACGCGACAGATAACAATAATTTATTTATTATTTATTTATTTACCAGTAAAATATTATTTACAAAAACGGTAACAGTATACAACTGCCACGATCGCAAATAGAAACCTATAGAGGCAATTAAATTGCCTGTACATAGGACTGGTATACTTAAAAACTAAGAAAGAGAAAAAAATATATAACAAACAATTTACAAAAAAAAATAAACAATTCAAAAACACAAAAGAGAAATAAGAATAGTCACACTATAGTGTGTTTCGCTCGTGTGTTCATCGCAGTATTGCAGTTACCCTTGATCCACTTAGAAATACTTTTTTTTTAACAGCCTTATTAGAAACTTTTAAGCATTTTAGATCAATTGGTAACAAATTAAATAACTTCAAGGAAGTTATAAAACTACTTTTGAAATTTATTGTTCTGTACATCATAGGTAACAATAAATCTTTTTTCCTTGTAATGCTAGCAGAAGATTCAAAATTTAATTGATGATAATTATAGTGATGGCTCAAGGCCTCAACGGCGAAAGTACATTTAGCGTTTAGCGGCGTTTTATTATTAATTTCAGATTTCATAACAATTTTTATCATTCGATTTTGCATAAATATTAGTTTGTTAATAACATTATTGTACGCCCCGCCCCACGCTAAAATGCCATAAGACGCTATACTATTAAAGAGCGCATGGTAAATAATTAACATCGACTCCTGCGATAAAAGCTTGGCCAAATTTGCGAATACAAACAACAGGTATTTAGTTTTTTTTATAATATAATTTACGTGTGATTCCCAATTCATAGCTTGATCTATAATAACTCCAAGGCACTTTGTTGAAACGACTCTCTTAACGTCTTGGTTATTAATCTGTATGGTGATGTTTTCAGGTCTATTATTTGAATATATTCCGAAAGTGATAAAAACTGTCTTGCTAATATTTAAAGAGAGTTGATTCACGCAAAGCCATTGAAAAACCATATCCAGATACCTATTCATTTCCGACCTCGCCCTCTCCCAGGAGTCACCCGTCGTTACAATCACGGTGTCATCCGCATAAGAAGTTATAGTCCTATCAGGCAAAAGTGATAACAGATCATTTATATACACGATAAAAAGAAGAGGTCCTAGTATCGTACCTTGTGGCACTCCAGTGGAGATAGTTTTATCCTCACTGACAATTCCATTAATTTTTACCGCTTGTTTTCTATCAGTCAAGTAATTTTCCATTAGAGAGTAACCGTTACCCCTTATGCCGTAGTCGTACAACTTGTCATGTAATATTTGATTGTTCACTGTATCAAAAGCTTTTGCCAGATCTAAGAAAGTCGCAATTGTGCAAACACCGCTATTTAGTTTCTTGTAGATATAATTTGATATCAACGCGAGAGCATCCTTTGTACCTTTACTCTTTACGAACCCAAACTGCTTCTCTGAGAGAATGCCTGAGTCAATAAAAAACCTGTACAGCCTTTTATGAATTATTTTCTCAAAAATTTTTGCAAAATTAGATATTAATGAAATAGGACGGTAATTTGTCACACTGCACCTCTCTTCAGCCTTATATACAGGGACAACAACCACAAACTTTAAACTATCCGGCCATTCACCATTCTTTAGACATAAATTCAAAATGTACTCTAGCGGATCCGCAATTTCACTTGCAAGTGCCTTAACAACCCTGGCACTAATCCCATCAGCCTCTCCAGCTTTGTTTTTCAGATTGTTTATTGTGCTAAAAACTTCCCCTTTTGTGGTAAGGTAAAGAAAAATCGATTTGTTATTAGCTGGTATTTTTTTCAAGTCGGGCCGGTTCGGAGCTGTTATTTTTTCAGCTAAATTTGTACCAATAGTGCAAAAGAAGTTGTTAAAAGCACTTGCAAGTTCTAGCGGTTCCTCAATTATTCTATCATTAACTTTAATTTTACCAATAAAGCTATTTGATTTAGTTTTACTTTTATTCAGTTTTTCCCGCACAAAATTCCACAGGGACTTACTACTGTTGCGCCTTTTTTTGACTTCTTTTTTATCATACAAAAATTTGGCTCTATTAATTACTCTGTTTAACAATTTTGCATAATTTTTATATTCACGTTCTGCTTCTTTATTATGTACAATTTTTTTTCATATTTCATACAGTGTTTCCTTAGTATTACATGATATAGTAAGCCCCTTCGTAATCCAGTTTTTTCTTTTTTTAGGATTCCTTTTCTCTCTGCTCGTAGATAGATCCATGATTTTTTTTGCTTTATTGACCAGACACCCCAGAGCAGCATCGGCAACAGTTAAACTCCTGACCACCCCCCAATCCTCCCCCTGACTTAAACTTTGTAATTTCTTAAATTTAATTATGTTAACTCTTTCAGTCTCTTCGTATTTTTTATCAGACATGTCAAAAGTAGCAAAAAGGAGATAATGGTCAGGAAAAATTTGCGCATACTTCACAGCTCTGACATTACTTAGATTGCCTTTATAATATCTTTACGGTTTTGCCGCTTGACGATATCGTCAAGTCGTCGTCGTCGACATTCGGTGGCGTTAAACAAGCTACGAAAAAGAAGCTCAACGCGTCGAACGCTAAATTTTTACAATCTCTGGGATTCGCGGTGCGAAACATCTGAACGATGACTGAAATTCTCAACGTCGGAGGCTAGCCGGTCTTTGACGATCGCATCGTCAAGTTCGAGACTCACACGTACAACCCGTGCCAACACAACGTTTGACTACATCGACGAAATTCAAATATCCATATAACAGCAGGATCTGTATACGTTGCCGTGCAAAAGTTTTCTCTACGTCGAAGGAACATTGACGGTGACCAGAGCAGCCGATCGAGGCGATTAAGCCGATCCAGCCGATAGCGTGGTATTGGGTACTAATTGCGTCGCGTTCATGTTTGACGAGATTCGATACGAGCTCGACGGTGTGGAGATTGATCGCTGAAGAAACGTAGAGATAACCAGCACGCTCAAGAACAATGTTACGGTATCGTCCGACAGAAGCGTGATCCTGCGAAACGCTAGCTGGGATCCACAGAATAATCCGAACAGATATTTTAATTTCTACGTACCGCTCAACTTGTTACTGGGATTTTGCGAGGATTACAAACGCGTGGTGATCAACGCTCGTCACGAATTGATCCTGATACGAGCGCGCAACGACAACAATTCCCTGGTGGGAAGTCTCGCGTTGGAGCCCACTGTCAAAATACTCAAGTTATATATATATATATATACAATAGCGAATGCCTCACGTGGTGTTGAACAAGATCAACAAGCTGTCGATGCTGCGCGCCTTGGAAGACGGACGATATCTAAGTATGGGTTTCCGTTCGTGGGATCTGTACGAGTATCCCCTGTTGCAGAACACGACCAAACATTCATGGGCCATTAAGACCGCGATTCAGCTCGAAAAACCGCGATACGTCGTCTTCGCTCTGCAGACGGGTCGGAAGAACATTATGTCCGCCGATACAAGCCGATTCGACGACTGCAACTTGAGCAATGTAAAACTGTATCTAAACTCTGAAGTTTATCCATACGACGACTTGAATTTGGATTTTGGCAAACACAGATGGGCGATTTTGTACGATATGTACGCGCGTTTCTGCAAGAAATACTACGGATACGAATATCTCGAGCCGAGTCTCACCGTTTCAACATACCTACGTAACGGCCCGTTTGTGATCATCGATTGCTCGCGCCAAAACGAATCCGTCAAAAGCGCCACCGTGGATGTTAGACTGGAATTCGATTGCATGGAGAACGTACCGCCGAATACCTCCGCATACTGTCTCATCATACACGACCGCGTGATCGAGTACAATCCGTTGACGAACGTGGTGCGCAAATTAGTCTGAGTATTCGTGGCAACGTTGACGTGAATATTTTCTCTTTCTCATTCCATCCAGAGGATAAGCGAGGGGTGGGGAGGGAGTATAAATCAAAGTGTCGCGAGACGGTTTTGCAGAGTTGCGCGTCATTCCTCTCGATCGACGCATCGACGAGAGAGAGAGATAAAAAAATCTCATCATCATGTCCGTACCAACGTTCGTGGACCTGCAAGGATTCCTCGTCAGAATGAAATTTGTCGTAAAGAAGGTGGCGGTGCTGAGAAAAGGTTGCGTTTTGACGCATTACATCTTTGCTTACCCCATGCCGTGGAATCTCCTCACAAAATCCGACAAATCGTGCGCTACCTGGTTGATTGCAAATCATCATGGATTACGATGGGAAGACGGAAACGTGCCGTACAGCATGGTGAAACACCTGATTACATCGGCCGTGTTTGGTGTAGAAGAAAAAGAAGAAGAAGAAGAAAACGATGATGATGAGATGCCGACCCTTGTGTACGTCAAGGGATGTCAGAAACGAGAATGGCTGGTGGATCTGCTGGAGAATTATGCGCGAAGAATCGTCGAGACTCTGGATGCGCATTACGAAGATATTGATTCTTTGAGAAAACTCGATGACGCCGATACTATGCGATGCGGAAAACATGAAAAGAATTGCGCATTACAAAATGTAATAAAACTATTCAACTGGTGGTCGCGCGCGACGCCATGTCACCCGATGCCATAAGAATTTGCAATTTTTTAAAATAAATTATATATATGGGGCCTTCCACGCCAAATCGGACACCATTGGGTTTTTGCATCTCTGATTTTTTTGAAATTTTTTTATGTTATAGTATTAGTTGAAAGAGGCCTCCATAATTTTTTCAAATTTTTTTGTCAAATTGTTTTCAAAATATCGATTTTTGAAAAATTACGTTACTTTTTTTTTAAACGCTTATAACTGCGAAAAATGGGCCAAATAGGACTTTTTTTCAAAATGTTCGTATTTAAACACACTTTTGATAAAAAATATCAAAAAAATTTTTCAAACTGTATTTCTATAAGATTTTCAAATTTTTAACACAAATTGTTGATTTACAAAAAACACGTACTGATCGATTTTCTTCAAAATTTTTTGTAAAAAACTATCATCGATTCCACAAATTTTAAGCCTAAATTTATAATGGGATAATAACGGGATCTATTTTTTTTCGATCTTTTAATTTCTATTTTTTATTTATTTATGCTAAAAAATATATATATATTTTTTTTATGCTTATCGGCAACAGTCATTGTTATTTATTAAAAAAAACATATTTTTATCATTTAATAAACAAATAATCGATAATTTTTATTTGAATATACTACAATATATGTTCGTCTTTCGGAAAGAAACGTTAAACAGTTGGTCCAAAAAGGAGGAAGAGAATTAAAGAGGAAGTGAAAGGTTTGGGTACGTTCCTTAAAAACGCCATGTATCCCGAAAAGGGAATCATTATCCCCATTCTTTATTCTTATTATTTACTACAATATATGATTAGTGCTTTAATATGTATTTGATTATTTTTTAGTCAATATTTGAAGGACAAAGTTCATTTAAAAAAAATTTGGTTAGGGCCCTGGATAGTCACGGAAAATACAGCGGTCGAGTGGTACGACACCTACTGGAGGAACCTTTGTAGCTTGATACAGAACTATTAGATTTGGGCCGCGAGTCACTCGAGAGTCGACTGGTAGGGTAAACGCACACAAGAGAAAGCACGTACCTGTGCACTCAGATACGTTCTTTCTCTTGTGTGCATGTGCCCCACCAGTCGACTCTCAACTCTCTCGAGTGGCTCGCGGCAGAAAACACGTCAAAAAATGTCTTGCGGAAGATTTCATTCGTAAAATAACTCATTAATCGTACTAAAAATTGTGCATTATTGAGCTTCAGTTTGTTGGTTATGTCAATGTGCTGCCCATTGCCTCAAATAATAATCCAATAAAGTGCCATAAATCCGTTTTCCAAAACAGTGTTACGCCGTTCGCATCAGCTGTCAATTTTTTATTGCACTGTTACACTTTTTATATTAGGACCAGCAAATTAATGAGCAGGTAAACATACAATATGTTTTCATCTTTCATTTGAGCGCTTATATTTAATCGTACGGTGACTCCTTCTTATTTGAGATCTTCCGTAAGAATTGTCCATATTTTAGCGTCTGATTCAAGATGGCTGACTTGAGTATCCAGGGCCCTTAATGTATTTATGCAAATATTTGGGCAAAAATTTGCACATTATCAATGTGCTAACTATAAGTGCTGACTAAAAAATAATCAAATACATATTAAAGCACCAATCATATATTGTAGTATATTCAAATAACAGTTATAGATTATTTGTTTATTAAATGTAGATATGTTTTTTTAAATAAATAACAATGACTGTTGCCGATAAGCCTGAAAAAAAGATTTATATATATTTTTCAGCACGGATAAATAAGAAATAAAAATTAAAAAATTGAAAGAAAATAGATTCCGTCATTATCCCATTATGAATTTAAGCTTAAAATTTGTGGAATCGATGATAGTTTTTTACAAAAAATTTTGAAAAAAATCGATCAGTACGTGTTTTTTGTAAATCAACAATTTGTGTTAAAAATTTGAAAATCTTATAGAAATACAATTTGAACAATTTTTTTGATATTTTTTATCAAAAGTGTGTTTAAAAAGACAAATTTTGAAAAAAAAAACGTCCCATTTGGCCCATTTTTCGCCAAGTTATGGGCGTTTAAAAAAAGAGTAACGTAATTTTTCAAAAGTCAATATTTTGAAAACGGTTTGACAAAAAAATTTGAAAAAAATCATGGAGGCCTCTTTCAACTAATACTATAACATAAATAATTTTCAAAAAAATCGGAGATGCAAAAGCCCAATGGTGTCCGATTCGGCGTGGAACACCCCATATATATAACTTTTTATATTGTTTTATTTCTTACTCCCCCTCCCCTCCTCCATCAAGCCTGATCTACAATGTGTTCTTTGCTTTCTGTTTTCTGCTCTTACCTCTTTGCGACTATCTCGTATTTCGCAATTCCGTCGCGTACTTAATGCGATGTTTTTTGTTCTCTGTCGCCCTAAAAATTGACGAACTTCAGAAGAGACAAGAAACATCACGTTACATGACGGAATTGCAAAATACGAGATAGTCGCAAAGAGGTAAGAGCAGAAAACAAGAAGCAAAGAACACATTGTAGATCAAGCTTCATTCTCATCATCGTTAGAGTAAGCTTTACTTCCCCCTCTCCTAAAAAACCCACTGCGCAGTTCTATAAATATTAATTCCCTCTCCCTCTTTCCCCCACCACATCATTACTTTTAGTGGATTGTCGCGTTCACTCGATTAATTTTATATGATCAGTCTCGTCGCGATCGCTTGTACTGACGGACAACTTCTCAGAGTTGAGAGAGGGTAAAAATGTTCTCCTTTAAAGAATGCAACAGCAGCAGCAGCAACAACGGAAATCGTGTGAATACCACGAATTATTACGTGCCGATTCACGATGTTGAAACTCAAACGTATGAGGCCAGATGTGATAGGTGAGTTTCTTTTACAAAAAAAAACATATAGAAACCAGTTTTTTATATACTTGCAAGTTGTAATATTTATGAAATAAAAACTAATTTTATTTCTTTTATACAGCATGTTGTTGAAGCGTTGCGCAGTTTGCATACTCGGCAGACGATACGCGCTGACCGCCATGGGATACATTTCTCGAAATTGGTATCAAGCTGTTATCTCTCGAAACGTGGAATGCACTCTACGAGCAACGGCGAAATATTCAGAATTTCTTTCGCAACGACTACAAAGATGTCCATAGTTTTCTAAACGTTGCACCGCTAACGGTGAGAGTTTGTACGTCGCCTGTTATGAACGTCAAACTCATACGTTTAGAATCTGCAAACGTATACTTGATGATGACCGAATCGACGTTGCATCGTATGTTCGATCTCGATCGGTGCATCAATGCGAGATTCGATCGTCTGGTCAGAATACTTGCGGTGGTCGATGCAAAGTAAGCGCAGTTCTCCGAAATCGCGTCCACCGTGACGGATCCCAAGGAAGCGTCGACGGTAATATACTCTAGCGATGCGTTCAATACGAATCAGCTCGTTGATTGTGAGCTCGCAGCTTTAGTTTTTAGTACGTAAGATATATTATGTATTAAAAAGAAATTAAATAAACAGGCTTTTTTACACCTAATTAAACGATGTAATTTCTTTACATGCATGTCCTTCCCTATCTAAATTTTATCATCGATGCGTTGCAGTCGATCATCGTCGATCCGCCATTTTTTCCCATTGTTTTTTCGCGTACTGCGTCGTAAAAATAGCGTGAAATTGTTTAATTTACGCGATAACACCCCCTTTTCCTAGAAAAATGTTGTTTACGACGAACATGTCCAGACAGGTTCGATACGTCATCGAAAAAAAAAACACGCTCCTACTTAGTGCGCTATCGAGTTAGTCTTACTATCATGCGCCGCCTAGCGGCGTCGTTGCGAACGTAACCTGCGACCGGCGCGACGCAAACCCCCCCCCGCGCACTCGCGGCGCGGACCCGCGGACCCGCGCCGCGGCGGCGGCGGCGGCGGCGGAACGGACCCGCGGCGCGGGTGGGTCATCCCCAATGAGTCGACGGTAATATACTCACCTTCGGTGAGTCATCACCGTAAGTCATCCAGGTGAGTCATCCCGATGAGTCATCACGGTGAGTCATCCAGGTGAGTCATCACGGTGGTTTGCCAAGGTCACCCCCTCTCCCTCACTCCTTCGTAATCCAATGTCCTTGATATCCGATACCCCCTCCCCCTCACCCCCTCGTAATCCGATATCCTTGATATCCAATACCCCGCCCCTTCTTCCCCTCACCCCCGCGTAATTCTATACCCTTGTGTAACCCGATACCCCGCTCCCTCACCCCCGCGTAATCCGATAACCCCCCCTCCCTCACCCTCTTCGGCGCCACCGAGGCAGAACTCCCCTATAACAACTACTGGCGTCTCTGAACTTCTTCGTTCTGCTGGCTGTGGTCCCTGTCGTCGTCTTAGTACGCTTAACCTCGTGAGGCTGGGCTGCAGCTGCGGAGGACGTGCTCGTCACGCTGGTCACTTCAGACGTGTGAGATGAGAGGATATGCCTTTTCATCGAGACCGTTTTGAGCGGTAGCGGCCGAGTCGAACGCCGTTTTGTGGGATCATCATCCTTGCGATCCCCGGTGAATCTCTCCGAGAATAGTCGCGGCGTCTTGCCGTTTGTCGATTCACCTTTTTTAGTGTTAGACGCCAGGATCGTTTGGCCGTACGCGAGTCGGATGTAACCTGCAACAAAAGAAGAGGGCGTCCATGCGCCGTGGCTGGCTGGCGACTCGCGCCTTTACTGCCAGGCGTCCGAGCGCCGTGATTGGCCGAGCGACCGAGCGCTTTTATTGGCCGGGCGACTCGCGACTAGAGGGCGACTGGCGCCACGTGTAGGCGACTAGCGCCGAGGAAGTGGCTAGTGCTGTAGGCGACTGGCGCCGTCGTAGGCGACCGAGCGCCGAGTAAGCGGCTAGCGCTGTTGGCGACTTGCGCCGTCGTAGGCGACCTAGCGCCGTAGGAAAGCGACTAGCGCTGTTGGCGACTCGCGCCGTCGTAGGCGACCAAGCGCCGTAAGAAAGCGACTAGTGCTGTTATAGGCGACTTGCGCCGTGAGACTGTAGCGGCCAGGCGCTTTTCGTCTCTGGCGACTAGCGCCGTGAAGATCTATTCGAGCCCGTAGGGGGTCTCCCTTTATACTAGTCGGTGCAGATTTTAGAACTCGCGAAGCTGCCCCGGCGATGCGACGCCTAGCGGCGTTGCTGCGAACTGCCGGTATTGTAGGCATCGCGCAGGGACGTATCGTTAGTGGCGCGGACCGCCACATCAAACAAGAGAAAATACGACAGAGCCAAGAAGTTTCGAGAAGATTCAAGATGTCGACCACGGAAGCGAGCGGGGCCTCGACAGCGACGACGAACATGGCACAGATGATAGGATTAAAACCCCCGGAAAAATTAACAAGTCTGACAGCAGAAGGCTTCATCAAGTGGAAGCAACGATTTGAGATCTACCGAATAGCCTCAGGAGCCGATAAAGTACCTAGTGAAATGCAAGTTGCGTTGCTGTTACACTGCTTAGGCGACGCATGTATAGACGTGTACAACACGTTTACACTCGGCGAAGAAGAGAGGAAGAACTTTAATACGGTGTTAAAGAAAGAAGAATATTTTGTGCCGGTAAAAAACGAAAGTGTAAATTTGCATCTGTTTTTAACCCGTAATCAACAACCGGGGGAAATATTTGATGCGTATCTAACAGAATTGAGGAAATTAAGCACCGAGTGTAATTTCGGGACACTAAAAGACCGTTTGATTAGAGATCGCATAGTAGCAGGTATTATCGATAAAAGACTGAAAAATAGACTATTACGTGAAAGTAATCTAACGCTACAGAAAACAGTGCAGATATGTAAGGCGGCAGAATTAGCAGAACAGCAAGTAAAACAGTTTGAACCGACGACGGAGATAGCAGTTGTCAAGCAGAAAGAGAAACCTGGAAAACCTCAGAAGCAGCAGGCGAGAGGTGGCGCAATGAGTAAGGGTCAACAGAGCAAGATGGCGGCAAAACATCGGGCCTCGACGGACGCACCACAGGGGGAGCGATTATGTCAACGATGCGGATACAGTCATCAATACAAGAATTGTCCAGCGTACAACAAAAAGTGTATAAATTGTGGTAAAAAAAACACTGTGAAAATGTATAAAAGCAATAAGTCAATCAAAATTGTAAATGCGGATAGTGATAATATAAACAATGATAATTACGACGAATTTTTAATAGATTGAATAAGTGTAGATTTGATTGATGCGAGAAAAGAATGGGTACAGCATTTAAACCTTGAAGAGTATAAGGATAGGAAAGTAGCCTTTAAAATTGATACAGGAGCGCAGTGTAATATATTACCGTTAGAAATATGTAAAAGGATAGGAATAAGAGAGTATGTGAAGACAAATGTAGTATTAAGAAATTATAATGAAGAAAAAATTAAAACGGTAGAGAAAGTGCTATTAAAGTGTAGGGTAGATAAGACCAATAAAAAGTGGAGTTACAAGTTTTTGAAGGTGAAGGTGTGCTAATATTAGGACTAGAAAGTTCGTGTGAATTTAATTTAATAAAAAGAGTACACCCTGAGGATGAAGAGAAGTATGTAAACGTTCATGAAATGTTAACAACAAATAAAGATATAAAAAGTGAATTAATAACGAAATATGTAGAAGTGTTTCAGGGCTATGGTAAAATAAAAAACTATCAATATAAAATAGAAATAAAAGAAGATAGTGTAGGTAAAGTAGAGCCCTGTAGACATGTGCCATTTAAATTAATAAACAAATTGAGAAATGAATTGAAAAAGATTTTGTGAATTCGCTTGTAATTGTGAATAAATCAGACGGAACGTTAAGAGTCTGTTTAGACCCACCGTATTTAAACACTTCTATAAAAAAAAAATATGTTCAATTATCGACAGTTGAGGAAATAGCGGCAAAGGTAAAGAAAGCGAAATATTTTACCAAGTTAGACGCGAATAAAGCCTTTTGGCAAATAGAATTAACAGAAGAATGTAGAGAGTTCACAACATTTAATACTCCCTAGATACTATTTTAATAGATTACCGTATGGGATTTGTTCAAGTCCAGAAGTATTTTGTAGAGTATTTAGTCAAATATTTGAAGGAATTGAAAATGTAAGCATTTAAGGCCATTACACGTGAAAAATTTTAGTCGTAATCGTAAGGCCATAAGTTTTCTAACACGTACAAACAGATGGCGCAATGAGAGTGAAACGTCATAATCGTAAGGTCAGAATCGTAGTCGCAAGATGTTGGAAGTTTATGGTTATTGACGAGTGCCATTACGTATACATAACCTTTAGTGTATCTAACGTGCTTATTTAACGTAAGTATATATTTTGCAATTGTAACATATTAAAGTCATTATATATCAACTTAAAAAACACTATTACTTGTTTGAAATTTGTAAATAAGTGTATTTTAAAATAAACCTAACCTGTGCAAATGTACATTCTGTTAAATTTTGCAGTACAATGAATAGAAAAAAAATGTTAATAACATGTATATATTTTCAATTGAGTTATATGTACATGTTAAAAAAAAACGAAAAGCCAAACGGTGGAGAAATAGAAAATGGCTTGTGCGACCGATCAATACACGTCAAGGATTGCAAGGAGATTTTGAAAATCTTTTTCAAGAGATGAAAGATGATCCAGATTTATTTTTTTGTTATACAAGGATGGATGTAAATACGTTCTCTATTTTATTAACAGCGCTTTTTCCATACTTGTTAAAGAAAAGTCCGAAAGCTCTGCCACCTGAGCAACGTCTTGCTATTACACTTAGGTAACTTTTTGTAGAGGCGCATTACTTGAAATATAGAATAAATGTTAAACAATAACATTTTTTAATTATACTTGTTCCAGATATCTAGCTACAGGTGATCAGATGTTGTCAGTAACATTAGCTTATCGTGTAGGCGAATCAACAGCTCATGCTATTGTAAAAGAAACATGTGCTGTAATAGCTACGGTATTATCACCTCTTTATTTACGTACTCCAAATAAAGAAGAATGGGACCAAATTTGTGTCGAATATCTACAAAACTGGAATTTTCCCAATTGTGTTGGAGCGATAGATGGAAAGCACATACAAATTCAGGCACCACCAAATTCCGGCAGCTTATATTACAATTACAAAAAAACTTTTAGTGTAGTATTATTAGCTGCATGTAATTACAAATACAAATTCACTTTGGTAGATGTAGGTTCATACGGTAGTGATTCTGATGATCGAGTGTTCGCTGAATCCAAATTGTCAAAATCACTACGTGATAACACTTTGAATTTACCAAAGGGAATTGCCCAATTACCTGGCTTTGAATTACAAACTTCATGCTTATTTGTTGCTGACGATGCTTTTGCTCTTACTGAGAATATGATTAAACCATGTTCAAGAAGACATTTTAGCGATAAAGAAAAAATCTTCAATTACCGACTTTCTCGTGCTAGACGTACCATAGAAAATACTTTCGGCATTTTAGCTGCTCGCTGGAGAGTTTTTCAAAAGCCAATTGCTGTTAATCCTTGCACTGTCGACAGTATAATTCTAAGTGCCGTGTGTCTTCATAATTTTTTAAAATCCATAAATGATGAGCAACTTCCATCAAGAAAAACATATTGTCCTTCAAATTTTATTGATTGTGAAGATAAAAATGGCAATGTGACTCCAGGAACGTAGAGACTTGAAGGAAATAATATGCAAACAATAAGAAGAGGACCTCCTTGTCGATCGGCGCAAGAAGCGTTTCAACAAAAAGACGTTTTGACACAATATTTTTTAACTCCAAAGGGTGAAGTACCGTGGCAGTACGAAGACATTCAAAGAGGACGTAATGCTGCTTAAATTTTAGTTTTAAAAGATAAAAATATATTATAAAGTAACATATATTATATTATAAAGTAACTTAATTTTTTAAATATCTGATTTATAAAATAAATAAAATATTTATCTTTTAATCTTTTATTTCTAATAAAAACTACACTCATATACTTGCAAGTACATTATAGTAATGTTGTAATAATTATTGTATAGTAAGTTGTAATTTAGCTACAATATAACTGCAAATCTTGCGCTGTATGCGTTAATATTTATTTTCTCTATCAGCGTAACACAAAATATGGCACAAAAAAAGTTATAAATGTATATATAAAAGACATTCATTTTACGCAGAATATTACGCAAAATATAACACAAAAGAAATTACATAAAAGTATAAGCTTTTACTTTGTACTAAAAAAAAATAATAGTTATAAACATCCATTGCACGTAAAATGTTGCACAAAAATACTGCACAAAAGAAATTATAAAAACATACTGTTACATTATTTTATACTAAAAAGAAGTTATATATATATCAAGAGACACGGTAGTGTCTCGCGCCAAGTACACGCGAAGACCGCACCGTGACTCTTTTACGCGACGCGACAGATTGCGAGTACCCGAGATGTTGAGATCTCGATAACGAGTGAACGGATCAAGTTCTAAGTAGGCTTGAACGATAGCTTGGGGTCCAAATAGGGGGGGTTTTTGTTATAATATTCCGCTACGTGCCCTGCGAGCGGAGATATTGCGACGCAAAGTCCAAATGTGAAAATTTATTATTAAGATACTTCTCCTCCTAACGCTGCGATGTATATATCACGTGATCAGATATCACGTGATCAGAGAAAATGTCACTTTCACTTTTTCGACGCTGGCGGCGCTTTCGCGCAGTGCAGTTATGGTGCGTTCATATACGTGTGTGTACTGCGCGCAGTGCAGATGTACTGCGCGCAGTGCAGATATAGTGCGTTCAGCGCGCTGTCACGTCACAGTCAGTTTATTCACTTAACCTATCGAGAGACACGGTAGTGTCGGAGCGAGACCGACCGTGTGACTTTATTATTACGCGACGCGACGATTAATTCAAGGTAATTGTTTTATAAATTATTATTATCTATTATTCTATATATTACTGTTATTTTATTTATTATTATTACTAATACTAACTACGTTTATGCGATTATTATACTAACTATGCGAGTGTTTACATTTTCTTACAAATATTATTACAGAGAAACGAGTCGGATAGCTACGACGGCACATTCAATACTGTTAACGAGATGCTATCATCTACAGCCGAATGAAGCGTTAAGCGGTTCGGAAACATCAAAGATTTTTATATTGACGGCAGGGAGCTCTGATGCCGAGGAGTCCTCCCGTTTACGCGAAGGAATTATCGTAAGTTATTAAAACTTTGCAGATATTACTTGAATCGTTTCAAGGATGTCTACAGACAAGCGACGATTGATATAATGTTGGGTAATTCAGCAAAGCGAAGTATTCCTAGAACGCACGGATGTTTAAGACAACGCGGCGACTGCGATTCACGTGAAATTGCTGATTGAAGACTGCAAAAAATTACTGATACCTGACCCGAAAATTATTCTAGGCAGTTGGGGAGTTATCGATGTCGATCCTGTGTACGTATGAATAATTTAAATTGTAATGTTTCTCATAATACATTTATGTTGCGTCTGTTTATGAATTTGTTTCTCAATTAAATTTCTTATTTCAGTACTGGCGATCCTACGGAGACGGTAATGGATATTGCAAGGAACTAGTCTCACAATATTATTTGCAACTGTCCGTACTATTAAAATGGGATGGCAAAGTTTTATGACTGTATAATAAAACAGTTAAAGCCTGGACCAGAATATTTCAGAGTCGCATATTACGGCAGAGGGCACCCTGCCTTCCTTCAAAACAAGGTACGTTCATGTGTTTAATATAATATATCTTTAATCTTATTGATAGAGACATCTTTAATCGCGGATATTTTTAATCTGTAAAAACAACTCCTTGCGTTCGCACATCTTGTTAACGGCCTCTTTGCAAAAGGCATTGAAAAATCCAAGTCCAAGAACGTACAAAAAGAAGGATTCAAAGCGTAGAAGCTCGCAAAAGAGTGATTCCGCCACAGTGACGAAAACCGATCAACCGACCAGCCAGTGGTATACCACAACCGATTCAACACACGTATTTGAGCTTCGACAAGAGGTAAAGACTTTATGAATTTATTGCCTTGTTGCGCGCGACTTTAAAATAAAATAAATATAATTAGAACGCGTTTCTTCGCACACAGCTCACACGTCCCAAAACGTCCCCTGAGATCGGAAGCGGAAAAAGAAAGGAGAATGAGTAATCGTTGGTCCGGCCAATCTCACTATCTAAGAAACATCAACAACGGATTGGAATCAAGCGGCTTAGGGAAGGGAAATAGAGATAGCTTCGGCACAACTGACAGTACAGCATTCGAGGACGACCCGCCACCTCCTCTACCGATTAAAATGCGCGAAGCCGATTATTGTAAAATCTTCCAGATAATATTATCGGTAAATGCAAATGACGATAAATGTAATTATTGTGATGTAATTTTTTATATACATTGCCCTCATCGTTCGAGAGATAGACTTAATTATTGCAAATGCGAATTCTAAAAATAATAAGGTGTAAGAATAACGACAGATTCTTATATTTATCGCTCGTGTATTTTTATATTTAATTCTATAATGCTGCGAGATTCAATGATTGCCCAGAGAAAATTGTTACAAAAAGAGCTACGTCGTAAACAAAATAATCCATAATTAAATTAAAAATTAATACGCTAGTTTGTATTAAAAAAATTTAATATCATTATATAAGTAAGCTGATACATATGATTTGTTACGAAACAAAAATAAAAATATATTACATTTATTAAATTTTCATTAAAAAAATAAAAATCTTCATTTTCGGTACAATAGAAGACGTCTATTTCGTCAAGCTGTCCTTTCTTATATCTATCCGCTTACACTGATGCCAAGCCTTGTGGAACAGAATCAAAATAACAATTGTTAAAAATAATAGAAATATATCTACAATTGAATAAATATATAAATACATATTTTATCTTTTCAGTACAAACCAAATTTGACAAGTTCGATTATCTTCTGTATTGTCCTTGTCCTCGTCCTCGTCCTCGTCCTCGTCTGCCCCAATTAATGTGTGCCGAAGACAATCGGTACAGGAACTGCATAAACCTCTCCTCTTGCCTTCGTATTCCTGCGGCTCTACCTCTTGGTCTTCGAACTGTAAAAAAGTTTAAAGTATATAAATACTATAAGAAAACAGATTGTTTATATCCCAGATAACATCATGTTGCATAAGACGTCGAAAAGATATTTTAAAGATATCTTAAAATAGTTGTCTTAATAGATATCTTTATGACTTCTTATGCAACATGCCTGTTATCTGGGATGTAGTACTAAAGTACATGGTTTAAAATAATTAAAATATTACCTCGTCTGTAATCTTCATCGTCGAGATCGATGGAATCGGCAGGACCTGCAGCGACGGAAGCAGCAGCAACGGGATTAATGGAATTGGTGGAACGGGTGGATGGAACAGTACGACGATTAGTTGTGCCAGGATCGGTGGCGATGAGACGATTGTTGAGGATGGGACGATTATTATTAGTGTCGAGGCTGACAGCGATGGGAGCAGGAGCGATGGAACCGGCGGCGACAGGACCGGTGGCGACGGGACCGGTAGCGACGGGACCGACGGCGACGGGACCGACAGCAACGGGACCGGCGACGACGGAACTGGCGACGACCGAATCTTCCAACTCTAGAGCGAAGCCTTCATCATTTATTGACATCTGAAATTAAAATTATTTTAATTAAAGTAAAATTAAAGTAAAATTAGCAGCAAGTATGTAAATTATAAAATTTAAAATAAAAAATATTAATAGGACGGTACTTACACTATTCTGATTTTTTGTCTCCATTTCATCATAGATCTTCTACTATCTATGCAGTGACGGCAGTGGCAGTGAATGTGGCGCGAGAAGGAAACGCGACACGCGTACGTTTGTTCATCAACCGTAATGATGTGAAATATAAGACGCGAGTCACCAATAGTATGGTTTCGACCAATCGCGTTGCTCGATTGTTGTGTGGCCACCATGAGTCATGTGGGCGATGCGGCCCGAAACGATCGAAACGGAAATAGAGGGCATATACGTGACACCCTTTTATCTAGTGTCATTTTGGTCACGCATATGCCCTCTATTTCCGTTTCGATCGTTTCGGGCCGTCGTCCACATGACTCATGGTGGCCACACAACAATCGAGCAACGCGATTGGTCGAAACCATACTATTGGTGACTCGCGTCTTATATTTCACATCATTACGGTTGATGAACAAATGTACGCGTGTCGCGTTTCCTTCTCGCGCCACATTCACTGCCACTGCCGTCACTGCGTAGATAGTAGAAGATCTATGATGAAATGGAGACAAAACATCAGAATAGTGTAAGTACCGTTAATATTTTATCCTGTTAATATTTTTTTAGTCCTGTTAATATTTTTTATTTTACATTTTACAATTTACATACTTGCTGCTAAGTTTACTTTAATTTTACTTTAATTAAAATAATTTTAATTTCAGATGTTAATAGATGATGATGAAGACTTCGCTAACTTCACTTTAGAGATGGAAAAGATGAGCGCCGACGGTTCCGTCACCGCCGGTTCCGTCGCCGCCGGTTCCGTCGCAGCCGGTTCCGTCGCAGCCGGTTCCGTCGCAGCCGGTTCCGTCGCAGCCGGTTCCGTCGCAGCCGGTTCCGTCGTCGCCGATCCCATCGCCGCCGGTTCCATCGCTCCCGCTCCCATCGCCGCCAATCCCGGCACTAATAATAACCGCACCATCCGTCCCATACTCAATCATCCCATCGTCACCAATCCTGGCATAACTAATCGTCGTAATGTTGCATCCATCCATTCCACCAATTCTATTAATCCCGTCGCTGATGCTTTCGTCGCTGGTGCTTCCGTCACTGGTGCTTCCGTCACTGGTGCTTCCGTCGCTGGTGCTTCCGTCGCTGGTGCCTCCTTCGTTGGTGCCTCCGTCGCTGGTGCCCCCAACGCTGGTGCTCCCAACGCTGGTGCTCTCAACGCTGGTGCTCTCGTCGCTGGTGCTCCCGTCGCTCGTGCTCCCGTCGCTGGTGCTCCCGTCGCTGGTGCTCCCGTCGCTGATGCTCCAGTCGCTGGTGCTCCCGTCGCTGGTGCTCTCGTCGCTGGTGCTCCCATCGCTGGTGCTCCTGCCGATCTCGACGATGAAGATTACAGACGAGGTAATATTTTAAACCATGTACTTTAGTACCGCTACATATAAACAATCTGTTTTCTTATAGTATTTATATACTTTAAACTTTTTTACAGTTCGAAGACCAAGAGGTAGAGCCGCAGGAATACGAAGGCAAAAGGAGAGGTTTATGCAGTTCCTGTACCGATTGTCCTCGGCACACATTAATTGGGGCAGACGAGGACGAGGACGAGGACGAGGACAAGGACAATACAGAATATAATCGAACTTGTCAAATTTGGTTTGTACTGAAAAGATAAAATATGTATTTTAGGGCGACCCAAAAAAAACGATTATTTTTTTTTTCAAGTCTCCTATGAAAATATGTTAGTTTATCATGTTTTAAGAGCCCCCTCCAAAGGGCAGCTCAAAAAAAATTTTTAAAGGGTCGCTCAAAATTTTTTAAAATTTCCAAAATCGTCAAAAATCGATTTTTTTTTTAAATATAATTTTTCTCGTGATTTCATTTCTTTCTACATGAAAAATCATGAAGATCCTGAAAATTTTCAGTCAAAATTTTAATATTTAAAGGTCACTCCAAATTTTTTTAAGTTTTCAAGTCGAGTACTTTATATCTTTTCGAGCTACTTCTGAACATGAATATTAACGAACTTAATATTTTTCTTCTTGAATTTGACATGCTAAAGAATAGAATTAAAGCACGAGAAACAAAAAAAAATTTAATGAACAATTTTCACTATTTTAGTATAATTGTAAAAAAATCATAATATTTTAAATTATGTAAATTAATTTATTTTACAAAAATTAACATTTTAATGTTTTTATAATTTTTTATACATTTTTATAATTTTTAAACACAACAATAGTCAATTATAAACATCATTTAGAACAACAATATTTTTTAACTTTCTTTACCAAAGTATTTTTTTCCATACTAATTAACACTTATCAAAACTTAACTTCAGTTTACAACTTATCAATATTTAATTAAATTAAAAGCAAAATCAAAAATTTACTTTAACAAGGTTCTAGTAGTGATAACTATATTAAGGGTAGTTAATTTTACTCAGCAGTTTTATCAAAACGAGTCATCAAATTCTTTTTGGTAGCATTTGAAAACATTTTTCTGTTAGCTTCAATCACTTGCAACAAGTATTGTTTTTGTGTCTCGTCAGTTACAGTGTCATGATATGATTGCATCAGGGCAATCCCACGTTCAGCTGAGTCATTTACAACCTCTAGCTCCTGAACAATCTTCAGCCCTTCTAAATAACTTTTATCTGATTTCCAGGAACGAGGATGTAGTGCTAAAAATGATTCATTGAGTTTTAAAGATTTGAAAAAGAATCTAGTGTTTTCCGTAACAAAATCATCAATATCTTTGTCGATTATATTATTTGGATCAATAGTTGCTCGGTTTTCCATCGTTTTCCTCGATGATTTTTTGTCTAAAGCTGAAACCATTTTTATTTTAGTTGTAACTGAAATTTGGTCATCAAAGAAAGATAGTCCAACCAAATGTTCATTCAAGTACCAAAGATGTCGAGAGAATACTTTTAATGCAGCAGTTGCTATAGATTTATCTTCATTTTTATAATTTACTAAATCTTTTAGCATTTGCAAATCATTCCGTGGTGCCGATATTGAGTTAGAAGAAAGAAACCAAGCTTTTAAATAAATTTTTGTTACAAACTTGTTGAATTTCTGGAGACCTGATAGTTCTGTGGCCGACAATTTAAATTGGTTGCGGAAAAAATATATCTTCAGGCAATAAATAATTTTTGCCATCCATCGAGCTCTGTGATATGCTCCCGGAATGTTAATACGTATCGTTCGATCATTATGATCGGTGGTTTTTCCAAGGTATATCAAAGATAAATTTAAAAATTCTCGATAGTCATCGCGAGGCTGTTTCGTTTTTAGCTGATTAATGATAAACAAAGCAGTATCAGATTCATCATCAACTTCGCCACTAACAAAATCTATTGGATCCAAATTCTTCCACTGGTTCTTAAAACGTTCGAACAGTTTAATATTAAAACCACTGACTACTGGTTCTAGCAGTATTCCGAATGTCGCAGTCAAAATTAATTCCAAAATGTGATGTCTACAAGCAAGGTGAAGCAATTTTTTTCCAAGTTTTTTCTCCAGCAAAGTACAAGCTCCAACTTTATTGCCAGTATTACTTGCAGTTGTGTCAAATCCCATCGACATTATATTATTTTCAAGATTCCACTCGTTAATTAATTTGTAAACACCATTTGACTGACTTAAACCGGTTGATTGTTTAATTATCAGAACACCAAGCACTTTTGAAACTCCTTGACCAGATACTACCACTGCCAAACGATCTTCTGATTCAGTAGACTTGTAAGCTTTAAAAATTTTCGTATCTCAGTACACTGTAAGAGGGACTTCTGGATGAAAAGATGATTTTATAAGTAATGCTTCCTCAGCTCGGTGTTTTTGTCGTGTGCGTCTAATAGTTTCTTTGCTTACCGTGACATCTGAAACTTTACGATCTAACGTTGCTGAAAATGCGGACATCAAAAGTAAACCGTTTTGATTAGATGTCTTAGTACGATCAAGCATTGACGACAGCACCGGAGAAATCTTATATTTAGGCTTTTTTTTAGGAGGAGAAGCATAAAGTTTGTGAGAAGACGTGCTCAATAGAGATAAATTACTTTTTTGAGACAGAGGTTGATTTAATTCGTCGTTTTTTAAACTCACTGCAGTTGATGTAGAAGGAGCCGAATTGTGAGTTTGGTGATAAGGCAATGAGCATTTTAAAGAAATATCAAATAACGCGTCAAGTGACTTTGAAAATTTATTTTCGTTCTGCTGTTGAGTTGCAGATAATCTGAGCCGATTTTTTTTAAGCTTTTTCAAACTGTAAATAACTTATTCACTTTTTCCTTAATATGATAGTCTTTGATTACGTTGTTATTATTCCAGACATTTAAAACTGCTCCTGTTGTTCTATTTAAACTTTCGTTTACTGTTTCTTGATGCTCATAATGATAATATAAAAAATAACTTAAAACTGAACGTTTTGTTGGCAGTTGAGAGCAATTAAATTGAGTGACATATTTTCCCAGCAACCATTCACCCGGTTGCATAATTTCTGATCGTAATCCTTGCCGAGAGCTCATTTTGAAACTATAAAAAAAGTATATTAATTATTACTATTATTAACAACAGTTGCTGTCAATAAGTAAAATAAATTAATTAAAATAAAACTCTTAATTATTGATAATAATTTTTAGCATACACAATGTAACATTATAAACAAAATTTTAGGTTAGAAAAATGTTTCGTTCCAAAAAATATTTTTAAAATAAATAAAATAGTTACCTTTCAAAGTAATTAAGAAGACGATGATAAAACTATATTTTTTACTTTTGCTTGTCATTAACATGAACTGTTGAATCACGTATGAATTACACGGAAAAAATTTTGGGGCAGTTGCTGACGCAATTGCGATTGTTACAAGCGCAAACCGCATGTGAGTTTCGCGTTCACGATTCGAAACACATGCTCTCTTTTTTTTGGGATAGCTGCTCTCCTAAACTGCGACGACTGCGATCTGAAAGCGTTGGTAATGCAGGTTGGTATCTGCATTACCAACGCTTTCAGATCGCAGTCGTCGCAGTTTGGGAGAGCAGCTGTCCCAAAAAAAGAGAGCATGTGTTTTGAATCGTGAACGCGAAACTCACATGCGATTGCATCAGCAACTGCCTCAAAATTTTTTCCGTGTACGCTCAGTACAAAAAGCAACGCAAATAATACAAAGACAAATAATACTTGACTGGCGCGCCTAACGTTAATAAATTGAACTAAAAATAATTTGAAAATATATCTAATAATTGACTATTGTTGTGTTTAAAAATTATAAAAATGTATAAAAAAATTATAAAAACATTATTAAAATGTTAATTTTTGTAAAATAAATTAATTTACATAATTTAAAAAATTATGATTTTTTTACAATTATACTAAAATAGTGAAAATTGTTCATTAAATTTTTTTTGTTTCTCGTGCTTTAATTCCATTCTTTAGCATGTCAAATTCAAGAAGAAAAATATTAAGTTCGTTAATATTCATGTTCAGAAGTAGCTCGAAAAGATATAAAGTACTCGACTTGAAAACTTAAAAAAATTTGGAGCGACCTTTAAATATTAAAATTTTGACTGGAAATTTTCAGGATCTTCATGATTTTTCATGTAGAAAGAAATAAAATCACGAGAAAAATTATATATAAAAAAAAATCGATTTTTGACGATTTTGGAAATTTTAAAAAATTTTGAGCGACCCTTTAAAAATTTTTTTTTGAGCTGCCCTTTGGAGGGGGCTCTTAAAACATGATAAACTAACATATTTTCATAGGAGACTTGAAAAAAAAAAAATCGTTTTTTTTGGGTCGCCCTAATGTATTTATATATTTATTCAATTGTAGATATATTTCTATTATTTTTAACAATTGTTATTTTGATTCTGTTCCACAAGGCTTGGCATCAGTGTAAGCGGATAGATATAAGAAAGGACAGCTTGACGAAATAGACGTCTTCTACTGTACCGAAAATGAAGATTTTTATTTTTTTAATGAAGATTTAATAAATGTAATATATTTTTATTTTTGTTTCGTAACAAATCATATGTATCAGCTTACTTATATAATGATATTAAATTTTTTTTAATACAAACTAGCGTATTAATTTTTAATTTAATTATGGATTATTTTGTTTACGACGTAGCTCTTTTTGTAACAATTTTCTCTGGGCAATCATTGAATCTCGCAGCATTATAGAATTAAATATAAAAATACACGAGCGATAAATATAAGAATCTGTCGTTATTCTTACACCTTATTATTTTTAGAATTCGCATTTGCAATAATTAAGTCTATCTCTCGAACGATGAGGGCAATGTATATAAAAAATTACATCACAATAATTACATTTATCGTCATTTGCATTTACCGATAATATTATCTGGAAGATTTTACAATAATCGGCTTCGCGCATTTTAATCGGTAGAGGAGGTGGCGGGTCGTCCTCGAATGCTGTACTGTCAGTTGTGCCGAAGCTATCTCTATTTCCCTTCCCTAAGCCGCTTGATTCCAATCCGTTGTTGATGTTTCTTAGATAGTGAGATTGGCCGGACCAACGATTACTCATTCTCCTTTCTTTTTCCGCTTCCGATCTCAGGGGACGTTTTGGGACGTGTGAGCTGTGTGCGAAGAAACGCGTTCTAATTATATTTATTTTATTTTAAAGTCGCGCGCAACAAGGCAATAAATTCATAAAGTCTTTACCTCTTGTCGAAGCTCAAATACGTGTGTTGAATCGGTTGTGGTATACCACTGGCTGGTCGGTTGATCGGTTTTCGTCACTGTGGCGGAATCACTCTTTTGCGAGCTTCTACGCTTTGAATCCTTCTTTTTGTACGTTCTTGGACTTGGATTTTTCAATGCCTTTTGCAAAGAGGCCGTTAACAAGATGTGCGAACGCAAGGAGTTGTTTTTACAGATTAAAAATATCCGCGATTAAAGATGTCTCTATCAATAAGATTAAAGATATATTATATTAAACACATGAACGTACCTTGTTTTGAAGGAAGGCAGGGTGCCCTCTGCCGTAATATGCGACTCTGAAATATTCTGGTCCAGGCTTTAACTGTTTTATTATACAGTCATAAAACTTTGCCATCCCATTTTAATAGTACGGACAGTTGCAAATAATATTGTGAGACTAGTTCCTTGCAATATCCATTACCGTCTCCGTAGGATCGCCAGTACTGAAATAAGAAATTTAATTGAGAAACAAATTCATAAACAGACGCAACATAAATGTATTATGAGAAACATTACAATTTAAATTATTCATACGTACACAGGATCGACATCGATAACTCCCCAACTGCCTAGAATAATTTTCGGGTCAGGTATCAGTAATTTTTTGCAGTCTTCAATCAGCAATTTCACGTGAATCGCAGTCGCCGCGTTGTCTTAAACATCCGTGCGTTCTAGGAATACTTCGCTTTGCTGAATTACCCAACATTATATCAATCGTCGCTTGTCTGTAGACATCCTTGAAACGATTCAAGTAATATCTGCAAAGTTTTAATAACTTACGATAATTCCTTCGCGTAAACGGGAGGACTCCTCGGCATCAGAGCTCCCTGCCGTCAATATAAAAATCTTTGATGTTTCCGAACCGCTTAACGCTTCATTCGGCTGTAGATGATAGCATCTCGTTAACAGTATTGAATGTGCCGTCGTAGCTATCCGACTCGTTTCTCTGTAATAATATTTGTAAGAAAATGTAAACACTCGCATAGTTAGTATAATAATCGCATAAACGTAGTTAGTATTAGTAATAATAATAAATAAAATAACAGTAATATATAGAATAATAGATAATAATAATTTATAAAACAATTACCTTGAATTAATCGTCGCGTCGCGTAATAATAAAGTCACACGGTCGGTCTCGCTCCGACACTACCGTGTCTCTCGATAGGTTAAGTGAATAAACTGACTGTGACGTGACAGCGCGCTGAACGCACTATATCTGCACTGCGCGCAGTACATCTGCACTGCGCGCAGTACACACACGTATATGAACGCACCATAACTGCACTGCGCGAAAGCGCCGCCAGCGTCGAAAAAGTGAAAGTGACATTTTCTCTGATTACGTGATTAAATTTTTTAAATACAAACTAGCGTATTAATCTTTAAAATTTAAAATTATGGATTATCTTGTTTACGACGTAGCTCTTTTCGTAACAATTTTCTCTGGCCAATTATTGAATCTCGCAGCAATATAGAATTAAATCAAGAGACACGGTAGTGTCTCGCGCCAAGTACACGCGGAGCGAGATCGACCGTGATTTTTTTACGCGACGCGACGGGTTGCGAGTACTCGAGATGTTGAGATCTCGATAATCTCGATAACGAGTGAACGGATCAAGTTCTAGGTAGGCTTGATCGACAGCTTGCGGTCAAAATAGGGGGGTGGGGTTCTCTTATAATATTCCGCTACGTGCCCTACGAGCGGAGATATTGCGATGCAAAGTTCAAATGTGAAAAATTTTATTTAAGATATTCCTCCTCTTCCTCCTCCTCTTAACGCCGCGATAATAATATTTTAGTCATAATCGTAAGGTCGTAAGAAAATAGACCAATCACACTCGATTATTTTTCAAGCGCGAGAAGAATAATTGACTGTGATTGGTCTATTTTCTTACGGCCTTACGATTATGACTAAAATTTTGTTACGTGCAATGGCCTTTATTTACTTACTACGTTTACGCGAGCGTTATTTCTGTATTAATAACAAAGATAAAGCGATGCGGTGTGCACTCGAGTATAGTTTTTGAATGCAGCCCTAATGGTCGGTATCACAGTCTCCGATTAACGTGATCCTCCGATTAAACTCACTTTTCGTCTCTTTCTAGGGGGACAGTTAGAAAGAGATGCAGAGTGAGTTTAATCGGAGGATCACGTTAATCGGAGACTGTGATACCGGCCCTAAAGGCTCTATCTATACACGCCGATAACGTTGCCGCCGATCATGTCACCGTCGATGTCGCTGTCGATCACGTCGCCAATCACGTCGTCGTTGATTACATTACCAGATTATCACTGGTATGTACCACTGCGGTCGTCGGCCGGCGGTCGTTGTTCGTCGTTTTTGGACGTACTAATACGATCGTCTGAGTTTCCGCGTTTTTCACACGCTACCTGTGTGGTTGTACGAGAGGTCTGCTCGAGGTCTACTTTCGTCCTCGCCGTTTTTTTACCGGGGTTACGACCTTTTCCGGTGTGATTTGCTCATATGCTATTTCGCAAATAGCTTACAATCTCATATCTGTGAGTAAAGGTTATATTGTCGATATATTGCGATATATCTTTGAGACAATGTCTTTTTCTGTGAGTGAGTGAATTGTTTGTTAACAGATTACATCCAGCGGACGGTGAGTCGCGTCGGCACCGCCCCTGATTATTATATCCTGTACCCATAACAAGGCCCATAACAAGGTAATTATTTTCTTTTAAGGTGTCTTTTCACGTTGACACTCGACGCTCATTTTCAGCAAAAAAAAATCTTCAGATATCCATAAAATATTATTACTTGCAAGATATTACTTGAAAAAATTAATATTTTACGTATTTCGAAGTCTGTTTGATCGTACTGGGACGATTAATGATGATTCAGCGACGACGCTGAACATTAAAAAAATTTAATTTTATTTCTTTGATGCTAGCGTCAAAGCGAAAGCTCTACATTCACCTTGTTGATAACGCTTATTTTCAGCGTTTCATGAATTGACACTTTAAGTGTGCAAGTAGAAACCTGCACATTGCTTCCTCATAGTTTTTAAGTGGGCAAGTAGAGACTTGCACATTGCTTCCCCATAATTTTGCTTCCTCATGGAGGAAGCTTTGTTTTCGTAAATTCGTATATAAACCTTTGATTGCGTATAAAGTTGGATCTAGTCAACCAAATTTTAAAAAATTATATATGAAATAAGGGTAGAAGAAACCAAAAAAAAGATTGGTTTTTTAGTTTTCTCTGCCAATATGTTCATATAGTTGTAAAACGTCGAAATATCGCCTAAAAAAAATGTCGGTATGTATGTATGTGTGTGTGTATGTTGTGCCAAATTTACCGAAATTTCTATAACTCCAGAACTAATTAACCAAATCTTAACCAGATATATATGAAATAGGGGTAGAAAAGACTGAAGAATATAATAGAATTATTAAAAATTGTTAATAATAAAGGGGTTACCAAATTTTGTTTAAAAAAAACAACCAAGTTTACTGAAATTTCTATAACTCAACAACTAATCAACCAAATTTTAAAAAATTATATATGAGTTAGGGGTAGAAAAGACTGAAGAATATAATATAATTATTAAAAATTGTTAATAATAAAGGAATTAAATGTGCAAGTAGAAACCTTCGCTTACAAAGCTTCCTCTATGAGGAAGCCAAAAAAAATACTAATAATTACTTCTACTTGCACACTTAAGAACTATGAGGAAGCAATGTGCAAGTTTCTACTTGTTTAAGTATGCAAATCATAAATTTACTGAGTTCTAGAATAAAATATCTTTCCCAGGTAGCACATACACGTTTAAAAAATGTTTTACAAGCGTTTTTCCGAAACGTTTTATAACCGATTTCTAGAAACATTTCTCATGAGTAAAAATGTCCATTCGAAAAACGTTCAATGAAACGTTTCTTTTTCGATAAAATAACGTTTAAGAAATTATTATTATAACAAACGTTTTTTTAATAATAAAGAAGTTTTAAAATTCCTATTTTTTACATCTTTTGAACGTGTTTATGACGTTTTTAAGACATGCGTGAGAATGTTCTAGGAGCTTTATGCATCTGTTATACCATCTATGGCGTCTATTTTTTTCGAAGAAATTTCTTGCAATGGTACATATTCGTGCAATAAGTTAAAGTGAAACAAAATATGCTTATCTCACTCTACTTAGAGAAGATTTATATTCATCAAAATTTCAATTTTTGAGATTACAAAGAAACTATACAGTATAAAGGATCGTTCCTGCTATGAAAATGTAGAGAAAGGTTCTCTCTATCATATTAGTTGTACTGTTTAATCATGATAATTAGTTGTTTAAAAAATCAAATGCCGATATTGTGAAAACTGTGCCAATGAGCCTTGATCTCTCCTACTGATGTGCACCAGTTCAGGAAGTTCTTCAATATAAAATTAGTGCAATATAAATTTAAATGTTTAAAAAAAGACTATTAAAGCTATTATAGGTAAATATTATGTTAAACCTTACCGATGACCTTGACCTTGACCTTGACATATGTTGTTAAGGTCATCCTTCTGAGTAACCTTCAGAAGGTTTTAGCTGGCGGTCATTGTTTATTAAAAAGTTATAAACAAAAAAAGTTTAAATATAGCAGTTATTTTGAGTACTAAATAGACATAAATAATTTATATTGATATTTATGTGGAAATAGTACATGTATGAACGAAGGAAAATTATTTAAAACAATGATAATTGTTGGTATATTGAAAGGAAAGTTATTTAAAGCAGAGAATAGAGAGTGTGTGCTTTGTATGTGCTTTCTAAGTTGAAGCGAGGTTCACACTATATACAGTGTCGAGGGATTCATGTTTTCACCATTACCTGACAGCGAATTGAAGCAAAAAATTGAAGAATTGGCAGCTTCCTTGAAATTTCCTTTGTACAAGCTCTGTTCGTGGTTGAAGGCTCCAAGAGACCGTTACATAGCAATGCCTATCTGTATGGTTTTTATAAATACAAAAGAATAGTTTTCTTTGATACACTCGTCAAGGAATATTGTAAGAAAGACAGCAATGAACTTGATAAAGAGTGTGGTTGTGAAACAGATGAAATACTGGCGGTACTCGCACACGAGTTATATCATTGGAAACATAATCATGCTGTGAAAGGATATCTGCTGTGCCAGGTATAACTTTAAAGTTAATTCATATTTTATGTATTATGTCAAGGAATTAATCTTATAGTATTGATATTTTCTAAGGAAAAATTGGCTCATTACAGAATCACTTAATATATTTAATAAAACAATTATATTTAACAAAATAAAATGTTATATATGACCTGAGCAATTCTTTACAGTTTTCTTTGTATTTTTAATAATAAGTATATATATTTTTCAGATAATGTAGCCAATTTCGTCATGTTTGCTAAGCTCTTGCGATACACACCAATGTATAGCGTTGTTGGCTTTGTGGACACTCAGTTTATTATGATTGGCCTATATTTTTATATTGTGTATTAAACAAGAGATTATCTATGCAAATTTTTTTATTATTTTCAGGTGTTTAATTTTGTCAACGTGGTGATTAGCCGAAGATATGAATTTCAAGCAGGCAGATTTGCCACGAAATTAGGCCACGGCGAGCCTTTAAAGGCAGCTCTGGTAAAATTACAGAAGGACAATTTGAGCTTTCCCATATACGATAAATTGTACTCCTGTTGGAATCATTCACATCCGTCTATGCTTGAACGATTAGAAGCGATAGATAAAACTAATTAAGGGACGAGTTTTTTATTCTATACGATTTTTATAACTTGTTTCTTGACATAAAAAATGAAGCCTGGAGTGATACAGCGATACAGGCATTAGTTGTCTGCGTTATTTTACGTTTATATACGTTTTATTTTAATTATTCCACTATCTAGTTGAGCGAACTTAAATACGAGTCCGAGACAATTATGCTTCCCGTTTATTGTCATAATGTCAATGTGATTCTGGTCTTATTATAATATTCATCTTTTTACAATCTACTCCAATTGAATAGGAGCTTTTAATAGAGTTGTACTATCATACGAAGTTTTTATATAATATATACATATATATTTATTAATATATTATTAATCTCGTGATCTCAATGTTTGTAGGGGTTTATCTCACATTTAAATATTTCGAGTATACTTTATTTTTCGAGGACATAGATTAGATTATTATATTTGTACATATCCACCAGAACTTGCGCTTTACTATTTAATATACCGTTATTTATCATTCATAGATAAAGATTCTAAATGTCATTAAGTAAAAGTTCAATTAACTTTAAGGATATGATAAACAAAATGTAAGTTGATATTCCATTCAACATTGTTTTTACAAAATAATAAATTTATTTCGCCAGTGAATAGAATAACAATTAAAGTAATTTAAATCGACCGTAACTGGCAATATATAACGTCTTTTACCGATATGAACATTGAAAAACCGTGAGCCAACTTTTTGTCAGATTCGCACAGCACATTTTCAGATCATCATCGAGACATTATTAATTTCGACCATAAGTTTTGGTCAGTTAATGTAATTTCTAAATTAGATAGTTTAAATTTTTATTGCGAAAAAATATTACCCCAGCCAGGGTTCGAACCTGGAACCTCCCGTATACCGTGCGGGTGTCGTGCCAATTCGACCACTGGGGCTGTGGTAATATTTTATCGCAATAACAACTATAAGATGGAGCACCGATACTTCAGTCTACGGTGTATAATAAACAGAATAATAAATTTATTTATTATACACCGTAGACTGAAGTATCGGTGCTCCATCTTATAGTTGTTATTGCGATAAAATATTACCACAGCCCCAGTGGTCGAATTGGCACGACACCCGCACGGTATACGGGAGGTTCCAGGTTCGAACCCTGGCTGGGGTAATATTTTTTCGCAATAAAAATTTAAACTATCTAATTTAGAAATTACATTAACTGACCAAAACTTATGGTCGAAATTAATAATGTCTCGATGATGATCTGAAAATGTGCTGTGCGAATCTGACAAAAAGTTGGCTCACGGTTTTTCAATGTTCATATCGGTAAAAGACGTTATATATTGCCAGTTACGGTCGATTTAAATTACTTTAATTGTTATTGTTTTTACAATACTGGGAATTTGTAAAAATATATTACATTTGTGAACAATTCATACATTTATTCTCGTGTTGATAGACATAGTTCTTTTTTATAATGACTGCTAAAATGCGTGAAACGTACTTTAAAATTTTCATGATCCAATATTCAAAACTTGAGAATATCAATCCGTGATGTTAAGATACAGTTAAAGGGACTTTGCTTCTAAATTTTAGGATACTCGCCACTATCATCAGCGATATGCCAACATTAATAATATCGTCGTTGTTGCCAATATTTTTGTCTTCACCTCGGCGCCAGTTTTTAACATATCGAACAAGGATAAGAATTGATAATTATGAAGTGAGCGAAATGTAAATCTGTGAGGTCAAGTAATAAAATGGTTTGATGCATTATGTTGTTACCTCGAAAAAAACAAAGTGGTAGTATTATACTTCGAAATAACACCCTGTACATACTGTTTATAAAATGCGTAATACTACAAAAAGGCGTAATATCTATAAAAAATTACCTTTTTTAAAAATGCATATTTACTCTATTATATATAGATAAAGCAAATTATAATTTAAAAAGAAAAAATTTAATAAATATTTTTAACTGTAGAAACGTAAAAAATACGTTTCTTAAATCATGATTTGAATCATATTTCAAACACATTTTTGTTCAAACGTTTCTTAATGGTTCTTTACGGTTATGAAACTAATTATATATACGTTCAAAAAACGTATAACTAATATTATGTGCTACCTGGGTTTTTTACGAGCAGAATTAATCACTATTTGTACTTGCGTTTGGGGATAATTTGTACTGTAAAAATATAAAGTTTTATTAGTAGAATCAATCACTACTTGTACACTCGGGATAATTTGTGAAAATATAAAGTTTTAGATTTTGTATCCTCACCGTTCGTTCGGAAACTACCCTCGATTTTCTCTACTTTAAAGTATTTAAAAAAATTTGAAGATTTTAAAAGTAAGGGAGACCGGGTCTAACTCGACACTATTTTTTCAAAAGCAATTTTTAATATTTAATTAAAATTTTTTTGAAATTTAATGGTATATATTTAGTGTTTTTTTAGGTACAAAATTGATTCAGAAAGTTTTGCTGTACGTCGCTCTGTTTTGCCGCCAGGAAAGGAAAAATGACGCAAAGACAAATTTTTGAATTGAAAAATGCCGGGGCAAACTCGACACCCCGCCGGGGCAAACTCAACATTTTGTCTGATCGACACAATTTGATTTAGCACTTATTTTTTACTGTCTGAAAATAAAAATACATTGTTTATTGTGTATTTAAAAAGTACAAAAATTCGGAATAAAGTAGCTAGAACAATCATTTGAAATCATGAGAACAAAAATTGTTTAACTTTCAATTATCTTCATCTAAACTCATGTCTGAAAAACAATTAATGCAGGTAAACTCACGACCGGACGTGCGCATACATTTGTCATGAGCCATACGGCTACATGACAAGCATCGTTTGTTACTGGGAGTCGATGAAACGGCGTGGTGTTGACTTTGCCTCGGACGTCGTTTTTTACTTTTGTCACTTCAAAAATATGAAAATTTTGAAAATATCCAAAAACAATTATTGGATTCATATAGAGCATCAAATATCCCATGAAAATCACTTACATATAGGTTTGCAAGATTAAAGCTTGATGAAAGAGTAGAAATTTTCGAGAGATCAGAAAAATTACTTTTTACCATCAAAAATACTTATGTCGCGCTAAAAATTACACCATAACTCAGAATGTCATCAAATCCCGTTGATAATACTAGCACATAAAGACGCATTTACAGTAGGAAAAGCAAGTGTTTTTACGATAGATTTAAATTAGCAAAAAGTCTAGTGTCAAGTTTGCCCCGATGTCGACTTAGCCCCGGTCTCCCCTACATAATTTTAGAGTTATTTTAACCGACCCAGCAACTAATTCCTTTAATATATTTTACTTTTGTCATGATACTCCCATTCTTTATTCATTTTATGGTTGATATTCGTAGTCGGATCTCATTTTTATGATCGTCTTAAGTACAATCTTAAGATAAGTCAATCACAAAGCATTTTAAGACATTACTTAAGATGGTCTTAAAATAAGATTTGACTATAAATAACGGGCTATTAAATTAAATTGTATTATGTAAATATATATTTTCTTTTACAGGTGTTCTGGAAAAAAAAAATATATATATAATCCGGCTGCTCTTTGGCGCTGTATAACGGCTGCCACAAGCGCTGGCAAACATTGGCTGCTATTAGCGCTAAATTTTGGCTGTTTACGGCTATAGTTTTAAAAAAACTGCATTAGCAGTCATAGAAAAACATCTTATTTTCAACAACTAACATGTCTGTACACACAAAAAAATACATGACTTTAATGCCTACAGACATAAATATAATTGTCCAGGGCCAATGGCTGACGGACATACATGTGGATCATTTCCATCGACTTTTACAAAATTGTTCCGATTATAGATCGGTAGAAACACGGCAATTGCCTGATACGATTCAATCTGTATCACAAGATAAAAAACACATTCAAATATTGTATAGCACCCGGGAAAAAATGGAAGAGATCTGAACAGATTTGAGCAGATCTCATCAGATCCAATTCACTCAGATCTGGTTTGATCAAAATATTGGCCCTATCTGATCAGATCCAATCAGATATGAGTAGATCTGATCCGATCCTAGCGGATAGAGTCAGATATGTCAGATATGAGAATAATCTATTATATTTGCTCAGATCTAATCAGACATGAGTAGATCTGATCCGATCCGGTGTTCATCCACTGCAGAAAATTGTTGTTTTTAAATGTTATTTTTTAAATGTGCCACTTTATTATAAAAGTGGACTCCACGATACAAAAGTTGTGCCGTTTCACGATTTACATAACTTGGCGCAATTTAGCACGACACTGCCGTGTCTGATACCGTTCTTATACCACTGTTCATCAAATTTTAAATACGAGAATCAGATTCCGTCGGACGCCATCTATCGGATACTTTGAGATCCAACATTATGATCTGATCATATATAATCTTATATGACTATATAAGTTTATATGTGATTATATTATTTTATCAGTTTAAATCATAAGGTATGTTTGCAAAATAATTTAAAAGATTTATGTATTATATATACATATATACACATTAATCTTTTATATTTACCTATTATTAATTAATTTTGCACGGTACTTTTTTAATGGAATATTTATAATAAATTCTAAATATGGTGTCAAAATTAACAATTATTATCAAATTGGCAGAGACTATATTTATTATATATGTTAATGTTTCAAAATTGAGAAAACTGTTTTTAACAATTAAAGTAATTTAAATCGACCGTAACTGGCAATAATATATAACGTCTTTTACCGATATGAACATTGAAAAACCGTGAGCCAACTTTTTGTCAGATTCACACAGCATATTTTCAGATCATCATCGAGACATTATTAATTTCGACCATAGGTTTTGGTCAGTTAATGTAATTTCTAAATTAGATAGTTCAAATTTTTATTGCGAAAAAATATTCACTGGCGAAATAAATTTATTAAAACTGTTTTTAATATAAAAATTAATTGATTTTTTGACAAAAAATTATTTAAGCTTCCCCTTTACAGAGTTAATATTATATTTGATATCATGTCTAAAATTGGGTGTAAAAATTAATAATGGACGATTTGAGAACGAAATTTTTATAAGTTCTATACTGGCGAGATCTGCTCAGATCCGGCAAGATCGGAATAGATCAGATTGGATCAGCAACACAACTTTGTAAGCCAAGATTGGACTTATCTGGAGAGATCAAGATATGTCTGACTAGGTCTGCTCAGATCCAGCAAGATCGGAAGAGATCTGATTGGATCAGCAACACAATTTTGTAAGTCAAGATTGGTCTTATCTGGTGAGATCAAGATATGTCTGGCTAGGTCTGCTCAGATCCGACGAGATCTAAGGCATAACGTCTGCTCGTACTTCAGGAGATCTGAAGCAATCAGATAATGTCCGATTAGATCGGAAGAGATCCGATTGGATCTGCGATTCAATATCGAACGGCAGCAATGGTCAGATCTGGTGAGATCGGATTATAGTTCAGCATATCTGGCTGCATGTGATTAGATATGGCCAGGCAGATCTGGCGAGATAAAATTATATCCAATCAGATCTGACTTTACTTGAATTTCAGATCTCGTTGTATCTCATTTTATCAAATCAGACATAGTCAGATCTCCTCCATTTTTTCATGGGCAGTTCGTCACATTGGGTGTGTAGTTATTATGATACAAAAAATATATTTATATATGATTCCTTGAATAATAAAACATTGTGTAAAGATCATGAGCGATTCTTGGAAAGATTATTTCCGACACATGACTTTAAAAAACATCCCGTCAAATTTCCTACTGTGCAATGTCAATCGAACAGTACAGATAGTGGTGTTTTTGCTATAGCTTTTGCTACTTCATTGTTATTCAATATTAAACCTGACAAAGTAAAGTATGAACATAAGTTTATGCGTTCACATTTGATACAAATTTTGGAAAATAATATTATTGAACATTTTCCTCAAGATTCGCAATGTGGTATTCCTCAAAAAGTATTTCCATTAGCTGTAATAAGAGCGAGAGAAATTGAAGCGATTGCTCAACGTACAAAGATACATTTTGAAAGTAATTACGCTAAAGAATGTCGGGCAAAAAAACAAGATTTAGAAAATCGCGCTACACAGCAGCAACGATACAAACAGAATTTATCAAATAATCGTACTCAAGATTCACAAGGTGCTATTTCTCAAAGAGTATTTCCATTAGCAATAATAAAAACGACAGAAACTGAAGCGATTGTTAAAAGTGCAAAGACACATTTTGAAAGTAATTGTGCTACAAAATCTTGTGCAGAGCAACAGGATTTAAACAATCGTGCTATTATAAAGCGACAGCGATCCAAACAGAATTTAGAAAAGAAAGTAATTTTAAAGCCTAAAGAAAAAAATAGAATTATTCAAGGCCGATGGATTACGGACGATCATATGGATCATTTCTATACACTTTTGCAAAGTTGTTCAGATTATGAACCTGTTGGAACATGGCGAATCCAATTGCCTCAATTTATTCAACCTATACCAGAAGATAGAAAACATATACAAATATTGCACAGTTCGTCAGCTCCAATAAATTGTACAAATCCAAAACTTAGAAATAGATACGGACATTGGGTATGTAGTTATTACGATACAACAAAAATATATATCTATGATTCACAAAATAAACAAGAATTGCACGAACATCACGAGATATTCTTGAGAAAATTATTTCCAAATTACAACTTTGAGAATAATCCTGTCGAATTTCCTTATGTACAATATCAACCAAACTGCAATGATTGCGGAGTTTTTGCTATAGCTTTTGCGATTTCATTATTGTTTAATATTAAACCTGACGAAGTTAGATATGATCATAGAGTAATGCGTTCACATTTGTTGAAGATTTTCGAATCGAATACAATTAAACATTTTGATGCTCAGACAGTGCTTCCATTAGCAGTAATAAGAGATAGAGAAGCTAAAGCGAATGCTCTACGTATAAATAGATTTATATCTCAGAAAGATTCCTGTGAAAACATTAGTAATACTGGAAATAATTGCGCTGAGAAACGTTGTCGAGAGGAACAGGATTCGTCAGAAAATGATCGTGCTAAAAAACGGCGTCGATATCAGAATTCAGAAAACAATTGTGTTAATAATACTAAAATTAATCGTGCTCAGAAACGTTGTCGAAAGGAACAAGATTCGACGGAAAATGATTGTGCTAAAAAACGGAGTCGATATCAAAATTCAGAAAACAATCGTGCTAAAAGACAACGTCAGTATAAAGACAACTTAGCAAATAATTGCCTTAATAAGCGAAAACATCTTATACATTCTCAGCAAGGACGAGATAGATAAAGAAAATATTATCGTATACATTTTCAGCAAGAACGAGATAGAAAAAGAAAAGATTATCTTATACATTCTCAGCAAGAACGAGATAGAAAAAGAAAAGATTATCTTATACATTCTCAGCAAAAACGAGATAAACAAAGACAATATTATCGTATACATTCTCAGCAAGAACGAGATAGACAAAGAAAATATTCTGATCGTAAATGGCTTTATAATAAGCGATATTACGAGAGAAAGAATTCTAAATACGTATCTGCAAACAAAAATCACGATATTGCCAAAAATATTACTAGAAAATATGCAAAATTTTGGTCACGAAATTACATACAATTTCTTATTCCTGTGGCAATTGAAGACATCGAAAACAAACTTAATATTAAAAATTCTACTGAAAGACGATTAGAAGCCGAAAGAATCTTACGTTGGTGTATGCGTATTCGAGATAGTTTTGTCAGCAAGATCTCTAAAATATTAGCTTCACTTAAAAAGAAATCAGACGTGTGCTTGACTCTTGCCGCTGAATGCTCTATAAATGACGATAAAATACGTGCATTATGTGGCACATCGGGACATACAGCTTCGTCCGAAAATTATTTTATCGACATATATCATGACATTGCTTCATCACAACTGTTGGTAATTAACGAGAAAGGTAAAACTACGAATGTATTACCTTTGCAACAAGCACGAGTCAAAAAATCATGGTTATGCAATGCTTTGTGTAAAATTTATGATGATCCGTTGATGAAGATTCTAATCGATCGTTATGAAAAATTCCTGAAAACGATATTTACCTGTACTTTAAAGAAAATACCACAATTGTTAACAGATATTCATACATGTACGATAAAGAATTCTGATAAAAAGGGTCACACACATGCCTGTTACATTGATGCAACTCTTTGCAAAGCTCTATTTCTTCCTGTTTTATTATTATCACCTCATTTTCCAATGGTGAGATATATCAAACGTTTAATTTATCAAATGACAAGTTTATACGACAAAATGTTAAATCTGGAAAAGGCTTTAATTTCTGTTGATTTAGACACGTTAAACGAAATTATAATTTCGGCACAACAAAAAGCATATATGTACAACAAACATCAGCAGAATCGTACTACTTTGAGTGAAGATGAAATTATGTCTCGCTTTAAAAACGCATTTAAGGCTTTTACTAAACGTTCCATGGATACACCTCGATATGTATGTGCATCATGTGAGAGACTTTTATATAGAAGAAGTATCTCTGAATTTAATAAGCTTATAGCACGATTAGATATTCCAATTTGGAGAGATTTAATGGCGCATTTAGAAAAACTTAATATTACTCCGCAATACATATGTAATTACTGTGAAAAAAAATTCCGTGACGGATTAATGCCTGCGTATTGCATTTTAAATGATCGTATTGTACATGATCCACCTGAAGTAATATCATGTCTTAACCAGTTTAAAAAAATTCTTATACAAAGAGCTAAAGCTTTTCAAACTGTCGTTACAATGAAACCTGTTAGTAACAAGAAGTTACCTCACAGACAAATAGTGCAAAAAGTAAAAGGTAGAACGTTTCATTTACCGTTACCTTTACAAGAAACATTGAACAAAATATGTCCTGATACTGATCCAATTAATACCAATCACGAATTGTACTTTATACGTGTTAGAGGTATTCCGACAAAATCAAAAATGATTTGGGAAGAAATGGTAGACGTTAACAAGATTTTTGACGCCTTAGTGTGGTTAAAAGAACATAATCCTTTATATTCTCATATTGTATTGCCAAATACTTGTGAGGAGTTTTATTTACAAACGTCATTATTATTCGATCCAGAGTTTGAAGTACAGGAGACAGAAAATGATACTGAATCTGATTTGGATAATAAACGCGAATCGAGCCCAAAAAGTTCAACGCAAGAAAACAACGTAGACGCTACTTTAAATAATGAGCGTAAGGCAATGTTAACTCAGGTTCTTGACGAAGATAATGATGATCATTACGAGCAATATACTATTTATCCTTTATATGAAAAAAAATTATGTAAAACTGATACCGCCTTGTATCAAATGTTAAAAATAACCGATTTGCCCTTGGACAATCGTGAGGCATCTTTAGATCTATTGTGTTTTCCAGATTTATTTCCTCTTGGTATTAATGGACGACACCAAACTAGACGGATTAAACTTCACGACCATGAATTTGATAAATGTTGTTTGATGTCCAAACATCCACAATTCAGATTAAATATACAATTCGTATTTTTTCTGTATAATCTATACACTTTTCGTCAAATAAATCGTGGTATTTATAGCAAACTATGTACAACTAAGCGTTATACGGCTTCAGAATATTTAGAAGCACTACAGACAGATGTATTAGAATCTAACTTGAGTACAATATTTGCCACTATAAGAAATACGGAACAATACTGGCGTATACCAAGGAGTAATTTAAGATGTATGACGGAAGTATATGGACCTGCGACATGGTTCGTTACATGGAGTCCTGCTGAATGGCTGATGCCTGACTTAGCTGCATATCTTCGTGAAGTAAATGGATGGCCTGACGATTCAACGCCCATTAGTGTATTTGTTGCTAAGGATCCCGTGTCAACGTCAAGGTTTCTTGATAACAAATTCAGAGCATTCCTTGATTTTATTTGTTCCAAAGATAACCCGATCGGAAAAGTGGCGCATTACTTCTGGCGACGAGAATACCAAGGTAGAGGTATACAACATTTTCATTTATTAATTTGGATTGAAGGTGCGCCAATTATTGGGAAATCTTCTGTTGAAGAAGTTTCTCAATTTATTTTGCAACACATAACTTGTGAAATGCCAGATCCAAAGATTTCACTATTGTTATACAGGCGAGTCAATACACATCAACGACACAAACATAACGATTATTGTCTTCGTTCTAAAAAAGTAGGACGCAAAACGATTCGTGTGTGTCGTTTCGGGTTTCCTCGTACTGTCACGGAAACGTTGATTTTGAAAGATGTCATAAGTTCGATAGCAGGTAGAAAACGATTGAAACATAGAAGTAGGCTTTATCATGTTCCTCGAAAACATGATGAGATCAATATAAATAATTATCATCCTGTTCTTCTTACGGTATTAGAAGGAAATGTCGATATACAATACGTAAGTGAAACATCCACGTTGCTTACTTGGTATATTACTAAGTACGTAAATAAACCAGGAAAATGTGAAATATCTGATGCTGTCCTTGATAGTAAAAATATGAAAAACAAATCATTGCGTCAACAACTTTGGAATTTTACTTTGCGAGCCACGAGTAATAGGGAATGTGGATCTTCTTAAAGCCTCTGATGGAATGTGTGGTATTCCTTTATGGGGGACTGATTCAAAAACGACTATAAAATGGTTAGATGTTAATCAGATACGACGTAGAAAAGTTAAAAACTTATAAGGAAATTGAAGCTCTTGACGGAGATTCTACAAATATATTTTGTCCATCTATAATAGATGAACATTATCCACGGAGACCGAAAGAATTGGAATCTATGTTTTTATATGAGTTTGTACAGTGGTATGATATTTTAAAAAATAAACCACGAGGTAAAAAATATTGAATACTACACGATGGAGAATGGTTATTATCTTAAACGGCGACAGCGTGGATGTCTTATTAATCACTATAAATATAATGTCAATACGCAGCCGGAAAAATATTTCTTTTCATTAATGCTCTTGTTTAAACCGTGGCGGAAAATAGAAGATCTTAAAGACGGATGTGATACATATACAGAAGCATTTCACAAGGAAAAGTTATATCTTACGGAAGCATTGCAATATCATGAAAAATTAGAAGAAGTGCGAAAAGCATTTGAAACTGCGGAGCAATTAGTTGAACAATATTTAAATGATTT
>JASTWP010001893.1:0-56604 GCA_030770255.1 Temnothorax ravouxi | reverse complement strand
GAGCTATGAGAACCGAGACCGTTATCAATTACGCATTCCTGCGTTGCAAGACTGTGTTTGAGAGAGCCATACATGGATTCTTCGAGACTCGTCATAATTTTCACCATGATTATACGGGAAGCAAATGGTTTCGTGGTTTTACCATCTCGTACGAATTATAGGATACAATCGTCAATTATTGATGCACGTCCCACGATGACGGTGCGGCGCGTTGTCATTGCTTTGAAATATTCTCTTGATTTCTATTAATTATATTTCCTACAGTGAACTCTAATCAAATTCTATTAAAAGCTAGCTACGGCTATCATCTAATACTTATCAGGACTGTAATATTGATAAACGGAGTTCAATTATGCTGAAGATAAAATATTTTAATGGGGGTGTGAATGAACATATTTATGAATGCTGGTTAATGTTATGGTAATATGTGTTTTTCAAAACATCATTAAAAACTAAATAGATATTAATGTATCAATTTATATGCTTTTGACGCACAGATATATTTTATAAGCAAACATTATTAATAACTATTAATTTATTTAAAAAATATATATTTTAGCTTCTAAATATCTTTAAAAATTTTGGATGATAGCAAAAAACTTCAAATAGATATTTAGTTTATTAATTGCTATATATAATAATTATTCTCCCTTCTTTATTATTCTAAATTATACAATATATAAAATAATGTAATCGCGCGTTGTGTATATAAAAAATAAGATCCGACATATTAGGTATTAGTCATAAATTAAACATAAAATCGACACGGCCACGACGATCTGATTCTGAAATGAAGTGAAATTCAGCCACAGTATGTTAATTAAAATTCCTGGTAGCGAATTGCTATCCGCGAAAGCTGTGGCGTACCTTGTCGAACGTTTCGTCTCGCTCCGATTACACAAATAGGATTACGAGTGACCTATTTCCTTTGCAAGCGGAATATTTCAATAAACAGCGGAACAATATGTACATTTGAAAATAATATAAAAATTTTGAAAGACGATTTCTGATACACGAGATAATTAATTAGTCCATTAATTATTTAATATAACCCATATTTACATTGCATTATATATAATGTAAAATTAATAGCTATTTTGTCGCAATACGTGCACATATGTAAGAGTTTAATAATTCCAAAACGACAAATAATATATATATATATATACATATACACATATTTATTATAGTAATATATATTATTAAAATTATATTAAATAAAAAATTAAACATTATATCTGTTCTCGTTAAATGGTATACAATCTGTCCTCTCCTCTCCGCCTTTTTAGATTTATTACTCGATAAATATTTGACGACAAAAACACGGCTTTAGCAATGCAAATTTGCTGGCATTGTGATCTCATCGCATTATGTCGTCGGCTTCGCGCGGTGTATGCGCACGCTGAAAGCTCGAAAGTAATCGGAATCAGGCAATATTGCAATTTCCGCGTGCATCAGTTCGCGGCACCATTATCACGGTAATAAAGATTTGGCGGGAGAAACTGCCGTGTCTCTTGATGTACGCGAGTTTCATACTTTTCCCGATATTGCGACGTGTGATAAAAATGTACTTCAGACTACTCTCCAGCCTGAATGTCATATTTTCTCTCATCCTTTCCGCGAATATACTTGCGAAAGTTACTTTGATTAAAAATAGGAAATATGATTTCTAATACAATTGATGCGATATAATTGATGCATTAATTAATAACCATTTTACTGCAATCTATGATTCTGTTATTGAATATTTGGAGTATTTGTGTTACCTACATTTTTCTATCTGCATAAGGTTTTAATTAAATAAAATTTAAATGTATAGTCTTATCTCTTTTATGACTTTCGAAACAATAATGTAAGTTGATCATACTTAACACTATTCAATTTATATAAATTAGTTGTGTTTATAACTTACAATTATAGAATATATAAAACATAATATTATATTTTAAAATTAAAATTTAAGCAATAACGTAAATCAATATTCTTTTTGCGTGAATAATTGAAAAAAAAGAGAGAAACAGAGGACTAAAGTAAATATAAATAATACATCATTTAATTGATGAAAAATGTGCACAAAAAACTGTGTGCTTTAATATATCTCTTTTTAATGAAATGTTTATTTTAGCGACAATGCACTGAATAAGCTTTTAACAAATCTGTATTTATAAAGGATCAATACTAAAGCTAACTCCAGTTCAACAATGCTTTGTATGGATCATATTTTATCGAGATATAAGAGGATAAAAATATAAAACTTTAATAATATTTTAATATATTAAAATTGTCGACAATTACTCAAGAAAACTAAAATTTATGCCAACTATAATGCTATTTAAAGACAATTTGTATTATTTTTTCCAACTTTTAATTTATTCTTTGATTATATTTTTCTCTACTGAAAGATCTGTGTGTCTTTTAACCGTAAAATTTTTGACAAAGGAAAGTTCAATACAAAGATTACTTGGAGAATAAATTCTTACTACTATATACTATTTCAAGATGTCCTGTATATTAAATAGTCGTCGACACTAAATATCATTTAAAATCAAAATTTTTGGCATCGACGTCGGCACTTTTGCTTCCAGTCGATGCTTTATACAAAAAATGGATAAGAATAGATTAGTTTGGTTTCTGGAAATTCTGCCATTAGCTCTACAAGCAGAAAGTAATGAAATGCGATTGCATTTTCGTGAAAAAAAACAAACTAAAATAAATTTTATGTATGAGAAATTTAAGATATAATTTGTTATTAATTATTTTACAATTAATGTCAAATATAGACTTAATATTATTATTTTATGTTAAACACTAAGAAATTTCCTTATGCCTTATAAAGAAAAGATTAAGATAGAAAATTTTTTCTTTAAAATGAATAACACAGTGCACGCAAAAGTTTACTTACTTAAAAAAAAATGTTTTTCTGCGAATAAGATTTCTTAAGATATGTTTGTGTAATTTAAAATGATTAAAACTACTAGTTTATATAAAAAGCAACTATTCCTCTCTTTTTGAATTATAATTATGTTTTTGTAAAATTATTAAAAACATATAATTTTTGTATTATCATGATTGAAGGAGTCAAAGTTCTGAAGTAATAATACCAAAGCATATATTGATTGTAACTTAATTATTTAATATACATTCAATGTTTTACATTATGGAGAGTACTTTTTCCACAAAAGCATTTACATAAATTAATTTTATTAATTTTATATAAAGATCTGAAAGAATAAAAATTATTTAATATCTTTAAAACAAAATTAAAGAAACTGTTATAAATGTATTAAAAAGTAATAAAGAAATGTAGAATCTAATAGTTATATTAATTACGAAAATACTATTAATGATTAATGCTGCAGAATTGTAGTTACAACTAATACACACACACACACACACACACACACACACACACACACACACACACACAAACTGGTAGTTACTTTTATTTCAGAGAAATTGTACTTTTTAAATTTTTAAACTTGGAGGAAAAATTTTGCTGGCATTTATATCGGCGAATAGTATCCTCTTGAACCCGTAGGATGCATAAATCAGACGCGGGTGTCTGCGTAGGGCGAAGCCGCGTGCCAACTACGGTCGACTATGAGCGATGACGTAACGCACAGCCCTTCAAGGGACGCGACTGCAGCTGAGCAACATCTCAATGGTGCAGCTCCGAGTTGGGGTAGGTCAATACGCTGGTGGGTAAGATACATTGGGGTCGCGATGGAACGCATCGACCAGACGGCTCCCAACGTTTTTGTTTCAATTCGTGTAATCAGGGACGTGTAACATTCTGAGGACTTGATTCCAACCACGGTCATGAATAATATATTCGAACGTGATATTTTTATGAACAACAAGTATTGTTCGATATCAACGGAACATGTGATAATATAATTAAACTAATAATAATACAGAGCTAAAATACAAATATTAAATTTAAAAAAATATATAAAATTCTAATTTATTTGTTTCTATCTCATTTTATTATTATTAAAGATATAATTGCGTTGCTTATTTTATTTATATCGCCGGTTAAACGGCGATTTTTTCTTTTAGCACTTAAATAAATAAAAATATATAAGAAAAAAAGTAAAAGATAAACTCCCTCGCAAATATTAAGTGAGCAAATAAATCTTGTTTTTTGTAAAGTTGTTTTAGCGAGATCAAAAAAGTCTCTTTAATATCATCAATATTATTTGAAAATTTTCAGAGCTTACAGCATATATAAATATGTAAAGAAAATATACGCTAGCAACCAAAACAGAAAAAGTACTAAGTAGTAAAAGCAAAGATTTGTCAGACATACTGATCAAGTATATGTCATTATAAAAGCAGTACATAATCAAACTCCATCATTATAAAATTTATTAGTTTAGATTTATTTATATATCTTTTTGCTTTAACAATGTTTTCATATAAATAGGTCAAAAAGTTTCGAAAATTAATCCTAATTTAATAGTTAAAATAGAGTTAATCTAATTTATTATTCTGGAAATAATTGCACTTTTAAAAAGCTACATATTATAAACTTAGCATTATTAAATATAATTTTAATTATAAAGTGTTTTTTGTTGATTATTATTATAAATGTAAATTTTTAGAATAATTACTTCATATATTTAAGCTAATTCCTTTCGTATATATTCTCTACTATATTTTTACATTCTTTTAAAAACATTTTGTCAAAATATTAATTCTTCAAATATATATGTGTACACACACACTCACACACACAAAACATTTTTTTATATTTTATTAGCAGAGGAGTGAGAGAGAGAATAAGTATATTCTATTTCGTTAATAGAGAGTTGCGATATATATATTTATAATTAAGAAATCGTCAAATAGTACCATAATTCCATGTTTTCTTCAATATATACTGCATAGTTTATATATTGAGTAAATTGCCCGATATGTACATTTAAAGCTCTGCTCTTGCATATAGCATACTATACATATATATATATATATATATATATATATATATATATATATATATATATATATATATGTATATATATATATATATATATATACAGGGTATCCGAAAAATCGCCTACTCCACTTCGGGAGGTGATTCGAGACCCAAAAACAAGCAAAAAAGTTTATACAAACATAGGTCTGGAAATGAGCCGTTTCCGAGTTATAGCCACTTTTATGTTCAAAAATCGTAAATTTTTATTTTCAATTTTTTTTAACTACAATTTTTTTAGTCTTTTCCAATTTTTTAATATTACAATTACAATTACATTATTTTTAAAGTAAACATAAACAGATATTTAAATTGAATTAAATAAGGTGTTCAAAATGACCACCTTCAGCACGAATGCAGGCCCTTATTCTTCTATCAAAGAAATTCCGAACTCTTTGAAAAACATTTGGATCTTTCCTTATTTCGTCAAATCCATGAATTATTCTTTGTCTTAATTCAGCAATATTGTTTGGTGCATTGCGTGAAAACAACTGATTTCAAGTAGCCGTGAAAAAAAACTGATTTTGAATAGCCGTGAAAACAACTGATTTCAAGTAGCCGTGAAAAAAAACTGATTTTGAATAGCCGTGAAAACAACTGATTTTTTTTTAAATAATGTAATCGTATTTACAAATATTGAAAAATTAACAAAAAATAAAAAAATAAACTTAAAATAATTAAAAATATTTAAAAATAAAAATTTTTAATTTAAGAAATAATTAAGAAAGAGGGATGCCAAGCGGATTCTAAATTACGATTTTTGAACATAAAAGTGGCTATAACTCGGAAACGGCTCATTTCCGGACCTATGTTTGTATGAACTTTTTTGCTTTTTGTTGGGTCCCGAATCACCTCCCGAAGTAGAGTAGGCGATTTTTCGGGCACCCTGTATATATATATATATATATATATATATATATATATATATATATATATATATATATATATATATTGGGATTTTCAGTCGTGACGTCACAAGGCCAAGATGGCTGGCCTATTCCTGAAAATATTAAAGCTGTCATATGTAAACACATATAAAGCTTGTGTTTTTCATAAATAATTAATGAAATAACGGTGTTTGTAATAAAAAAAGTGCGATGGGTGAACACCTAGAAGACAGAGGGGCAAGGTTTTCCCCTAGAGACACAAAAAATCGCGATTCTTGCTGTGCATTTGGCATGCAAAAGCTATGGATTAAAAAATACCTCTGTGCGATTCCACATGTTTCCACTTAAAGGAAAGTTCTATACTGAGAAAAAAGACATGTTTGAAAATATAGAGAAGATTGATGTTCGAAAAGAATGGGAGAGTTTTGAAAATAGCCAAACCAGAATTGATAACCAAAAAGTGGGCAGTGTGTTCTTCGTACTTTGACAGGAGTGACTAATAACGTTTTGCCTGGCAAGTCAATATGATAATAACTGAACAATAACAAGTAAAATATATTCACTAAATGTTAATAAGTAATATTAGTTATAATAAATTGTATACTAAATGTAGTATGTAAAAACAATTCACCGATTTTTTGAAGGCAAAAATATTTCAAACACTCCTGTTATCAATTGAAGATTAATAATAACAAATAAAATTTTCACTCATCGCACTTTTTTTATCACAAACACCGTTATTTCATTAATTATTTATGAAAAACACAAGCTTTATATGTGTTTACATATGACAGCTCTAATACTTTCAGGAATAGGCCAGCCATCTTGGCCTTGTGACGTCACGACTGAAAATCCCAATATATCTAGTACCGGTATCATCACTGCCATGTTTGCTCTTGCCGCACCTACTATGTCCCTCTATCGGACGTACATGCTCCTCGAGGGCGTTATAATTACAACTATTTTGGAAATTCGTGTCGAGATAACCGACCGACTAGCCGTGACAAGATTGTCTTCGAACAAAACCGCATTTTGGAAGAGACTCGCGCTTATCTCTTATTCCAATTATTCAATGCTATCGTTATAATCGGGCACAGAATACCGTATAATTCCCGATGTATAATATATAACTACCCTCAACACACACAATATTATAATAATATTATTTTTTAAAAACACTTAAAATATATATAATTTATAAAGCAAATATTTTACATTCAATACGTTATTCTTAAAGTATAAAATATATAAAATAGTTTTGAACAGTAACTCTGATTTATCGCTTTTATTTTAGGTTAATGAATCTTACTCGTAAAACTTTGTATTAAAAAAAATTTTTCATAATTTGTCTTGCCATCAAATCATTAAACAAAATGCCAAGCACTGATATACTTATCGTAAATTAAACGTTTCTACATATACCATATATGTAATTTGGAATTTATTGTACACCCGCATGATTCCGTGCATTCCGTAAAGTAACATAGTTTATGTTGTAAAGTTAATTTTCCTATATAATTGCACGCTTGAAAGTTTGTTCATAGACCATTAAATCGATACTCCTAAATCTCGTGCTTTATTAATATATGTTATAATAAATATTTTATTCATTTTTATTATACTTTCGTAATAATTATTTCTATCATTTCAATTTATTTATACATATATATAAATAAATTAAATATAAAATTCTTATATATTTATATTACATAATTAAATGTACAACATAAAAGGAATAGCGCTGCCGAAATATATCTTTATAATCCTATACAATACTGCGACTAACTTTTGTCTGCGACACTTAATCCACAAAGTTAGAATCAATAGTGATAAATATAAATTTTTGAAGCCTCTCTTTCTTCCTCCTCCTCTTCCCCCTCTTTTCTCTCTCTCTCTCTCTATTATTCGAGTTGTCGAAGAGTAAAACTTTCAAGTAGATTTCTGTCAACGATTTTTCAATCTTGTATTTACGAAGGATTGTTTGCTCCGAGAACAGCTCTCGAGTATATGAACATTCAAAAATCGGGTCCGCGTTCAATATAAGTTTCTGCGACTATAAGAACTGTCTCTTAAAAGTACTTATGTATCTTCAAGTTTGGGGTGCGTTTCGAGATTAACGCTTCCACAGATAGTCGTTTAGAAGGCTTCTCTTGTGCTATGCAAAGTATTTTCAATTTCCACGCGTACGTACACGCGGATATGGCTGCGGTTTTGAGGTCGTGCGCCTCTTTTCATGCCTATTTACTTCTCTTCTTTCTTCTTGCGGAGGTTTCCCACATCGGCGGAAAACTCTGTCTGCGTTCTCCCGTTCGCTTTATTACGCTGCAGACACCGCGAAGAATGAATACCTCGCGCGCCACCGCTCGCATCTGACTGGCGCATTTCTCTATAGTACATACAGGATACTCGAAAATTGGCGTACTCTGTCTCGCGATGAGACTATATCTGAAAGCGAATTTACGATTCGTTTAAAGGTCCATAGAACTGCACTCGATGTATATGCAGTTACTAAGGAGACATTCAAATCTTTATTGGGAAGACGGCCATGTAATCAAGAGGATTAATATTGCAATAATGAGCAATACATTCTCAATAATCCACAGTATGACAGATGACATGTACGTGCGATCAATAAGCACGCGTTCACAGTCGAAATTGGATTAGTCGTGGATAATAGTTCTATGGAAACACTTCAACTAACACAATACTCGATATTATGTATCTCAGACGAATTATTTTACGTGAATGCAGACAAGTTTTTATGTAAATATACGAGCAAATTATTTTCAAAGTAATTTAAAGCATTCTTTTCTATAAGCACATATAGTTGTCTTATATTCATATATTTACAAGATTATACTTTGTATAATTGGCAGATTTTAATTTTTGATGTGTATGTGTGAAGGCATATTTACTAAAGATGATTAATTTGGCAAATTCTCTAAAAACATATTATACTATTAAATTTTTTTTTTAAAATATTTTATTGTTACCCGATATAGTATTCTGACAAAACCATTTTTCATGGAGTTAATTTGATTTATATTTTACAAAATAGATTTATAATACAATATTTATATGTATGTATAATATGTGGACTTGTTTTTTATGTTATATTTATATTATATAAATATTCTATTCTTTGATGAGCTTTAATATAAGTTTTGAACTATGAAAATGCTAAGACTGAATCGTTCTTTTGGCGATTCCAACGTGACTTGCAAAAATTACAAACGTTATTAGAACAAGCCATATTATTAATAGTGATACGAGCTACCTATATATACTGCGCGTAATGCAATTATTCTTCTCTCGCGGACGCTTCGTATACGCAAACGTATACACACACATATTTGAGCGTTCATATAACGGTGGGTACCCAAGCGCGAGGCATTCTAGAGCGGCGGGGGAACAATGAACTATTAATGCACGCCATTCGCCGGGTACATTCCGTGAACTCTGAATTCTCGCGGCAGCCCTCGTCATCGTCCGCGTTGTCCCAGAAGTTGCACAAAGGCTCGGTGAAATGCCTCGTCACTTGGGGACGCACGCCCGCCTTAAGATCTTAAGCGATCCTCTCTGACTTGTCTCGCTTCAACCGGGCGCATCCACTTGCAAATCGAAATTAAAAGCCGTTCGCATGCAGATTGCACATTCGGTGCTAAACGTGACCGCGTGATTATCTCGATAACATGGCAATTTTCTCGTATTAAGCATCCACATATATCGCTATTAAACAACCATCAACCTGTTTAAAGTTCTTAATGCACATCATACGATTTAATAGCATTTTCAGTGGAAAATAATGAAAAAAGTTCTCCAACTTGTTCTAATTTAAAAAATATTTAATTCATATTTATTACTATTTAATTCATACATATACATTACTATTACTTTAGTTGGAAATATTACGTGAAGCTATCTAGATGAGACGGATAATATTTAACACGCACCATTTGCCAGCTTTGAACTTCCGTAAAAGTACAAGCCTGGCTATTCACTACGAAAGATACTTCCTTCAGTGATACTACAAAAACCTTTCTTTAATTACTCGGTCTTTAGAGTCGAGTTCTTGAAAGAAAAGAGAGATGAAGAGAGAACTTACTGTCGGATCAGAGAGTACTACACAATAAAAATAACAAAACAGCCAAGAAAAGAAAGACAAAGAAATAATGGTAAGGTCTCGGGAATCTCTGTAAGTATGTTGTAACCACTTTCAAAAAGAAGTCATCGTTTAGCACACTATTATGAAAATTACGTATTAATAAATATCTATAAATTATTAAATAAACTGCAAAAATATATATATATATAAACAAAATAACCTATTTTTAAAAGAATAATATTTTTTAAATTAAATATTGATAGATATGTGAAATAAATATTTTGAATAAATATAAGATGTTGAGATTGATGATTATTTGATCAATTTCATCATAAATTCCATAAATTATATATGATTAAAATATATATAAAATCTATAATTAATTTTATATTATTATAAAGCTTAAAAAATATCAAAAATTGCTTTTGAATCTCTTATTAAGAAATATCAGTTTATATTTATAATAGTTAATGCTTGCTATAATTATTGCATAAATGATCTATGCTTTCACGCAAATAAAATGAACCGTGGTTGAAAAAATTCTGCGTTAAATTTGCACTTTAAGGTCTTGTTTTAAATCCATTGTTTAAAATCACATTAGCTTTCCTTTTCTTGTAGTGCAGAATGCAATCTGCGCGTGTAACGACTAAACTGATGGAAAACCGCATAGTAAGTAGCGGTTCGGCCGCACGTGTCCAGTCTCGTGAGGGCCCTCTAAACATAGTTCCGCGGCGCACCAACTTCGCCAAAGTGTCGTCAAAAATTTACATAATCGTGTAAAATCTATCCGACGAGGTTTTGCGCTCATTTCTTCCAAGAAGCACCAACCTGTCGTCGATTCAATGTCGCGCGATGTATGTGTGTATGTGTATGTGTGTGTGTGTGTGTGTGTGTGTGTGTGTGTGTGTGTGTGTGTGTACTGTGTATCATTGTCCTTCGATATCATCCAGATCTCACCTTCGTCTAACTCTAACTATATCGATTATCGTGGTTCGGCTGTCGGCGATCGTGCTTAACTTGGTAAGATAGAGTTGCGATTATTCAAACCGCGATCCCACTAATTGGCAAAGTTACCAGATACTCGTTGTTCTTGTTTTAGTCACAAGTTTTCCATTATATTGAAAAGCAAAGGTGCGAGGTGCGAACAGCCAATCTCACGAGACAGCCTCATGAGAAATTCTGGATTCTATGACCGATATTTTGTAGTATTGCGGTTGATTAGACGGTTTTATTGGACAGTTAATTTCCGTTTATTGCATTCTAGCGATGTACAAGACGTCGACAAGTAGAATGATTAGACATCGTTACTTATAAATAATGACAACTTTAATTGGCGTTTTAATTATTGAACAAAGGCTAAGTTTACTCTAATCTTGCGTGTGTTATATTCACAAATTATTTATATATTTACATGTTTTACATTATTATATTTATATTTACATATTAGATACACTTTTATTTTTTATTGTATACAGGAAAACGGTAAGTATATTGAATAATTTAATTTTAAAAGTAAATGTAAAATATATGTATAAGTATAAGTTAAATTGCATTTTATTTTTATAATAAGTATATATTTCAAGTGCATTATGCATATCAGTTTGTATTAAAAGATGTAAAAATAATGAAAAATAACAAACATACTAATGGATTATATAGATACTTATTATAATTTTATTACAATTATTAAAAATATATTAATGCATTTAGTACATTTTAATATAATTTAATTAAAAAACGGATTTTTTAAAATAATATATTTAGAAATAGATATATTTAGGAATATCGTATTTTTTAAAGCATATGATTTCTTAATCTTGCATTTATTCTTTAATAAAATATAGTTTCTATAAGAGTGGTATTAAGCATGCACGTAAATATCGAAGGTTTTATTATACCTTCAATAATTCAACCTTATATATAAGACAATTTGCTATCGAATACGCGCATCGCGTGACTCAGCATGAAATTTTTTGTGCATCGCGATATGCGAATTAAATTTTCTTTCAATTATTGCGCAGATAACTTCATCGAATCGTCGCAGCTGCATCATTGGACAGTTAATTTTCGTTCATTGCATTCTAGCGATGTACAAAACGGCAAGTAGAAATCAAACCGTTCAATCGTAATCATTGAAAAATTTCCGGTGTGCGGAAATGTCCAAGTGCTCTTACATCTCGAGATTTATTCGTTTTCCACAATTCAGCATCGCACGCGTCGAACAGTTTCCAAGATCACAGCGCTCGTGCGTGTAGATCTGCCGTTTAACATATACATATAGGTGACGCGTGTCTGGTGTATGAACGAGATGAAACCCCTCTTTCCACTCTCGGTCACTTTCCATGAAAGAAAGGAGCGCCGCGGTACATTTTTGCAAAGCCGTCTTCTTTCACAGTTAGAACGTACTTTGCATTTATGGCGTCTGCACACCGGAATTGCATCCACCTTAATATAATAAGAAGTACGTGCCTCCGTCGGATTTGCCAAGTAATTAAGACACTCGCGCGACTCTCGCCTTACGAAAATGCTTTTCCTGCGGATACAGGGCGTAGCAGAAGTCGCGCATTTTAAGTTAAAAATTAAGGATAGCTATTTTATTGTCGACTCATTTACAATTACAATTACAAATTGATATCAGGAAAATAAAAAGTTTTAGATCAAATTTTAAGAATAAGAAATAATCGTAAAGCCTTTGATTAAATTAACTTGATTAATTAACTTCCAAGAACAATTGAACTTTATGTATCAGGCTCAATGTATCAGGCCACAATCATGATTGATAAAATTTTTTAAATTAAAAGTAATCAAGGAAACTCGGTGACTAAAAAATTTCAAAAATCTATAGTCTGCGAAAAGTATAGGACTTCTGATACATCCTGTAGCAACATACGTTCCTCTCATGTGCGCGACATATATCGTACGGACTCTTTCGCCAGAGGCTTGTTCCCGGCGAGCAAAATCCGACATTTTTGCAGGCTGTATTCGCGTGCGCTGAGCATGCTGACGCAAAACGAATAATTATTGCATGGCGCTAAAAGGTGGAAGAATTTGATTCGTTAAAGGAATTATCGTATGTTTTAATATTTTGTCCGCTGACTTCCGCGCTCTACTCTTCTTGTCCATTTTTATTCACTTCTCGTATTATATTTACTTCTCGTTATTTTATCTCGCTCTCGTTTAAACGTTTGAACAGTGTTCTTTATTTATTGAAATAATATTTATTTTGAAATTATTTGACCGTTTTGATGCCAAAATCTACATTTTAACTTTCAACCTGAGATTGAGAACGTGGCGAAATTATTTCTTGTGAAAGAAGAATTAAAATTTTTCGCAAAATAATTATTTGTAGGTAACTAATTTAAAATTTTCTTGAAATTCTTATAAATTTTAATACATAAGCTTTTGCAATTTGGATTATCGGCAAATTAATTATATTATTTTACGTTGGTTAATGTACTGTCTAATATGGACAATATCGTAATTGCGAAGCTATAGACATCCTTTGTCGCTAAACTCGAAAAAGCAACTTTGCCCGTCGCAACGAAAAGGTTAATTAAAGGTGAGTACATGAAAGCTACTTGTGTGCCTCAAGCCGGATGTCCTCGCTTTTAATCACTGGCGAAAGTATGCTATACCAGCGTCGGTATTCATAAAGGAGCGTGTATCATGTCGCGTCCTTGTTAATCACCAACATATCCCAGGATGTTAATCATGAATATTCAACGTAAGAGGCTGTGTAATCTTCGAAGAGACACAATAATTTAAAATCTGACACGGTCCGTTTGAAGTGCGCACGTGACAATTATTTCCCATACGTGTATCTCGCGTTTAAGCTAGCTACTAGTGACTACTCGTTTTCACGATAGCGCTACAAGATCGAAAATCGCATTAAATTGTGGAGAAAAAACATTGTCTTAAAAGAAATTGCAAATATTATACCTGCTTAATTAGACACGAATAATTAAAATACAATTCAATTAAAATGTATAAAAGATCAATATATGTCAGATACTTTCAAAAATTGAAACATTCTCTAAAGCACTAATTGTAAGTAAAGGACAGTAATTATGACTGCATTATTAAATTATGTTACGTAGCTTTTAATGTTAAATTCAGATTTATTTTGCTGACGCATATATTTGAATGTATAAGACGATAAAATATAATTCTCTCTTCTATAACTTTTATATTTATAAATTTTCCACAACTTTTACGTTTTTTTTTTCAAATTTAAATAATTGAAATCATAATTGTGTAAATCATAATTTGTTAATTAGGTCACAGAAAGAGAAAATAATATAAAATTGGCAGTTTTAATTTAGACCGAGAATAATTTAGACTACGGTCCTTTAAACGTGTCATTCTCGTTCTCGAATCTTAATACGTTTTTTAAACATCTATCCGAAATTGTTATCACTAGTCAATCTCCTATCTTATTTTACGCTCGTAAATGCGGCCGACAATAAATATAACGACAGTGTGAAATTCAGCGGTGTCATTAAAGCTGGATGCGCGTGAATTCAGGACGCGTTACTGCAAAATGCACCTCTTGCATACAGCGCATTCGCGACGTGCATACGCGACGACCTCGCGTAATTTACCACGCTTTTTATTGTCGTGTATTTACGGGGCATTACTTTTTCGTGCGCCACACCTTTTAGTAGTATGTACTTAGGAACATCATTTTTTTTCCACAAGCACATCGCGTAAACTTTGTACAGCAGTTTATTCTATCTAGAAGACATAAGATTATATACATGCGTCTTATCTCGTGCATTGAATATGCATTATACCGTGTTAAGCTATATATTATTTCGTGTAAATTAATTAAACATAACGTGTAGACTAATTAAACATACTCGTTCACGAGTGTGAATAAATGAGTATAATCTATATGAAAATTAAACCAAAAATAATAAAATATTTTGCTGAATTATGGATTAAACATTAAACATGCATAAAATAAAGATAGGAATTATCAATCACAAAATGGAATCAGTATACATATACAATAAAATGAAAGGAAGTTGGAGTTTTTTTATTTTTATGATATGACACATTTTACTTACATTGTGAATGAATATAATACGTACATATTAAGAGCGCGTTATAATGCTGCATTTTGTTTTGACGTTAAATCAAAATATATTACACACAAATAATTAATTCAATCATTATAACCAAAAGAACTCTACATAATGTAACTGATACAAATTTATTACTAGATTAAAATCGATGTATAAATAAAATGTTCATTTCACGTGGACAATTCATTAATTAAAATATCTAAAGTATGCGCAAAATTATTTTGGATATGTTACATTAACGCAATAACAATGGACAGCATTGAATAAAAAGATGGACTCTATCAATATTGTCAATTATTGTAAAGATCCGCATTTTCCTGTAATTAATATTTAATAATAATATTTAATAAACCATTATGTTTAACGTACGTATGCGTATCGCCGTTTACATCTGCATATAATTTTCTCCGCCCCGCGGAGCTATTTATTTTACAACCGTATAACCTGTATAAAGTGATCAGCCATCAATTCGTAACAGATGTGTTTGAACATGTCGAATTCTCCTGCCGCTAGATGATCGCATAAATCTTTCCATTATATCATCACCTCGAAAATTCGAGCGGTTTCCACGCGTGATATTCCAATTGGATACGAGACAAATTATAAAACGGAAAATGAGAAAAGCTGGTGAGAATGTTACACCGGACAAGTTAATTAAAACCTTAACGGTGCAGCGATTACGTTTCTCATTATCGTCGCTCGAACTGAAGTTTCCTATGGTAGATAGTATATTATTTAATACAGAATTCGCGAATTGTAATGCCAGCTGTGCGCTACTGTTGACTCGCAGGTTGCCGCGGATTTCACGCGTGAAACTTAAATGCATCATACACTGACGCTTTCTGGCTATTACACGTTGCATTCTCGCTCTGGTTTGCACGCGGCCTGAAATTTCAATTCTCTCAATACTGGATTTATATACACACCAAAAATTTTATATAAATACCACCCGAATTTAATCATATACTTGTTTCTTGAAGCTGCTGTAAATTTGTTGTTTACTTTTATAAAAAATGTAAATAACATTGTTGATATCTTAACAAATAACATTTTATATTATTCTACGAGAAAGTCTTCTCATCAAGAATATCTCTTAATATGTTATTAGGTACATAGCTATTATGTTAAATTGATTATTTCTATAATGTCAAGTTAATAAAATTTTGTCGTATCTTCTGTTTGATTACGGGCTATCTATATTTTGACATATTATATACTCTTTAAAAATGTGATGTAAAAAATGTGACATAAAGCGTCTCTCCCGTGTGACACACCGCAACCATAAAGAATTGTGATTTATTGCACCATGCAGCAAGACGTGTTTGCCCCAATTTCGGTTAACACCTCTCAAATTCTTCGAGGTCGGGCGGTTTCGAGAACGCGGGGCAAAACCACAGAATGGACATAATTATATTTTTGCGCTACGGAGCCAGAAGAGAAGCCTGAGAGAATATTAATAATATTATAATATATAATATATTAGGTTATATAATAGCGAGACGACGCAGCACATAAAGTTTGCTGTAGGGAAGCATAGGTGTAAATTGTCCGATCACTCAATTGCAGGCACGGAATTTCGTGCTACAAGTTTCGCTTCATGTCTGGGAAATGGTAAAACTACTACTGACCGCAGTTTTTGTACGGTTTAACAGGATACAGCTTGCAAACCTGTCTATTCGTTCAATCTTTCGACTGAAAACCCAACTGTGCGGTCATAAATGTCAGCGAGAATATTAGACTATTTTTATCCAAATTATTTAACCGGCTCCCAAATGAACCACTAAATGAGCTCGGAATATCATTCCAATACTCGAGCGAAGAAATTGACTATTATAGCACTACGCCGCATCGATTTGATTCTATTCTTCTAAAGCAATATGCAATTTTCATGGTGTATGAAACAGAAATTAAGAGCTCCAAATACACATGTAGTTTTATTTGTAAAATTTCTTTAAATTAGATACTTTTTAAATTATTGCCATAATACTCTTAATTTATTTATAGATACTTTTTAATTAATTAATTTTTATAAATTGCGTTACAAGTGTAAACGTAACTGATATACAAATAAATATAAAAAGTAAAAATAATCATAAGTAATACAGCGATTAATTTTCAATATTTTCTTTTTTATATTTCCGATTAATTTGTTTTAATTTTCTAAATTATTTTAGCTTTCTACAAATTTTTCTACAATGTTGATCAAAACGAATCTCACGCCGATCATGAGAATTGACGGATAAATATTTACGTATTTAAAGAATATTTTTTAGATGAAAATTTCGTTCAGTTTGATCGTCAATATGTGGCAATTGTGAAAAATTGAAAGGCAGCTGCGACAAATCGGCGCGATAACGGCAAAATGCAAATCACGGACATCGCATTGTCGACTTTTTCCAATCCTACGAATAGGAAAAGCGGAAACGTTTTCGCAAGAAGCCAATTAGTCGTTCGTTCGTGAATCTCTGTACAGAAGCGTGAAAACGACGAACCAAAAAACGTGACGTTACGTGTAAACGTTTGTGCGCATTACAGATAAAGCCAAGAATAATAATTTTACATGAAAGAAAAATATGAATTTTCAACTGTTATATAAATTGATAAATTAGTACATTATTAATTTAACGAAAAAATTTCTTATAGGCATTTTTGAAATTATTCTCTTAAAATATAAATATTTATTTTATTCTATATATCTTAATAAATATACCTATATACAATATATATATATATATATATATATATATATATATATATATATATATATTCTAAAAATTTCAGCTGCATTCAAATTATGAAAGTTTTAAACAGTGTTTTTTATACAAAAAAAGGAATATAACTTCTCGAAAGGAATAAACTCTGGAATTATTTGTTAAGAGATAACATAATAATACATAACTTCGTTCAAACTTATTTTTGTAACAAATTATTTCGTTTATTATCCAATGACGATCAATATATGTCTGTTGCATCAACGGCGCTATACGATAAGACGAGCGAAGTTGGACGATGTCCGGATTCGGGACTACTTGAGAATGCACGAACGCTTTCACAAAGTTTTAGCTGCAAATTTTGTCGACTCGTGCCGATGGCGTGCGCCGTCTTATCGTCGCTTTATTGCACTGGCAAACCCTCTCATCGTTGGTGTCTTAAAATAAATTTTCTCGAGATAAATAGGAGTTCCAGTTTGTTCGAGATAAGCAAACCATGCAGGCGTGCGGTCAAAATATAATGATACTGGATACTAAAGTTCCAATTGATGAAAATTTCCTCATATTGAATGCAGGAGAAATATGAAGATGACAATATTGACGAAGATTTAGAATTATCAATTTTAAAGTCGGGCTGATGAATCTGCAATGTAAAACGCACGATTCTTCATTTGTGGATGTATATTTCATTGGAAGTTACGGCGGTAATATTAGAAACGAGGAATGATAATTTAGAAGGAGAAATTCTTTTTTCCGCGCTCTCTCTCTCTCTTTTTTTAAAAATATGACATCTTAGGTTGAAGACGTGAAATATGTTAAATTGTTAAATTTAACTAGTTTTGCAACTCGAAAAGTCTCGAGAATTTATGTAGATACATTTATTTTTACCATACATAAAAATGTATTGCTCTTCGAACTGTGAATTATTTATTGATACAGTTTGATTAAACTTAATGACACTTGATTTATTAAGAACATCCATATTTTCAAAGAATATTGATATTTTTTAGATTTTTTTTACCTTTGTTTGGTCGATCCATCAGTTATGAAGCTATATACAGATACTTGATTTAACTAATGCATTCTCCATTTAAATAAACAATGCGTCATGATTGATATTGATACTGGCCCCGACATAGTCGCCTCGCAGAAAGCTCAGATATTTCAAACAAGAGAGAAGGGCAGCTTGGAAAATCTAGCGACAGCTTAAAATATTATAAACCGAAGTTGCCGAGTTCTCGAACAGCCGGATGCATATCGAGCGCGCGCGCGAGATTGCCGGGGAAAACTTTCCACCTGGAATCTCGTTGTCTCTCGCGAAGAGATCTCATCGTTGGAGTTTCATCGTCGATGTCCACGTACATATTTCCCCCGCGATAAATAAGGTTGACCCATTTAGCGGAGGCGACGTAGACGACTATACCGAAGAGGGGGTGGTGTGCGAGGGGTCAAAGTGCATTGTGTATTCCAACGTAGTGGCAGCGCAGTTTATACAACGGGGTCGCAGTAGCAACATACCAATTAGCCGTTTTGCATGGCGACTCATGCCGACTACGCGTCGCGGCGTTTCCCCGGTTTGTACGAAAAAAAAGTTACAAAAAGAGGCTCCCTCGCGATGGTGTGCCGATACGCTCGAGCGCGCGAGTTATCGAAAGCTTATTTACAGAATGCGCATCGATCTTCCTGAACTTCTCGAGAAGACAAACTCTCGTATAAGATATTGATTTTTATATATGTCCCAGATATATACTTATCAATCTGCATCGCAAGCGTCGTAAAATCAAAATGTCAAGAGATTTGATCAGAAGATCGAGCAAGTACGTGCTTATGTTTCTGTTCTGGTTATTTGTTACTTTTATATTGTACTAGACATCACAGACGTCTATTTAACTTTAACATTATAACTGTTACTATTACACTATTAACCCCTTACATAAAACTGTCAAAATATACGATGACAAAGGCTCACGAAGTCAGCGCAATGAGAGAACCAATCAGCATCATCACTGGAGAAATGTCAACAATAAAATTTCTTACACGACTTTTTTATGAGTGAAATGGATGGACGGAAGATTACGCCCACAAGATTGTTTCGCCTTTATCTTGAAATTGACTTATTGATAGCTTACTGCTGCGTTTCGAAGGGCATTTAGCGAGAGGCAATCGCCTAAAATTGCAGACGGTAATAATGGCGATGAACGAATGCCAAACGATAAGCTGCAAAACGATAAGCCACTGTTTAAGTAACAGTTAAGTGCAGGTAATTAGCTACGATAATGACTAATAATGCGCAACGTTTTAAATACGGCACGTTTTATTTGCTCAAACGTCATGCAAACGTGTGTCCAATTATTCGCTCGTAATAATGTTCGACACTGAGCTTTATTACTCGCGGAATGAGTAATGAGTAATGACTCAATGTCATATATAACAGAAACTTAAGACTTGTCACGGGCTTTCAAAATTTTTTTAAATGTTTGTTTAAAATTGTATTATTTGCCGTGATAACACGCGGCATTGTATGTATCATTTTATTATTTATTTAATTATATCTTCGAGATCTTATTTGTCTTAATTAGACCTTAATTATATACTTTAATAAATGTAATCAGTAAAAACGGTAATAAAAACTTAATGATGCAACATTTAATCTCGTGGAAGTTTGTCGAAAATTGGATGGAAATTAATCATGCAAAAGCGAGATCACAATGTTTTATAAAAAAAATCCGGATATTTGCTATTATTATCTCCACTATTGTCATTTTAAAATAGAAATATCTGCACTTAAAAATATTTTATCAAAAAGAAAATTAGATAGAAAAAATTTTTGAAAATAAATAAAATTAACAAAAAGATTAACAAAAATTATTTAAACTAATAATATTTTACAAATTTGATTATGTTCTAGAATATATAATATAGAATTTTTAATAACATCATAATATGTTAATAAGAAATAATTCTAATATATTAGTTTGCTTAATAAGATATTTATTTCTGAAAAAGTTTTTGAATTTTTTACATAAATTATTATCTACATCTAGTTTTAGACACGTGCGCACACTTATGACAAAAATTGTATAATTACTTCGAAAATGACGGCTACTAAGATGAATTATACATATAATTTTCCAGTAATTTAGATATGGAACATTCTGCAAGGCATTATAAAACAATGACGCAATTAGTATGATAGCAATAGTATATATATATTGTTTACAGAAATAACATACGATAGTAAATATTCCATTCTTGTTGCATTTCTGAGCTAGCAGTCGTCTTAGCACATATTAGGTAAATATAAACATATATTACAATAATATAGATATAAATTGTTTACAGAAATATAGTTAAAATATATTAACGTATATTACAATCTCGCTCTATTTTTTTGTAATTATCAGTTTTCACCAGAAGAAGATACAGGAGAAACAAGGAAAGAAATCCCTTAAAATGGCTTCCTTGAATATGTCGTAAGTTCTGTTCAGTAGTTATTATTTAAGAAAGTATAACATACATCTAGAACGACGGAAGAGAGTCACTTTTCTGAATTTTTTAAAGGAAAATACCCAGGTAGAATAGCAAGTCACAATAACGTCATGTGATGTCAAAATTAAATGATGTCAAAATGACGATAAAGTATCGATTTTTTGTCACTTTACCAACATTTTATCATTTTGACGTCCTTTGACTTTAATGTAATTTTCTGTTCTACCTAGGTATCAAATCTATTAATATAAGGTTTTATTATTAAAAAACATATGTAGGCTTAAAACATTTTTAAATTGTTATATTGACACTTTAAAATTACATGGTTGTACTACAGCAGTTGACATTAGAAGCATCACAAACCGACTTTAAAAAATGATACCAGCCGAGATAGCTAAAAAGAACGCATCTGCAATAAAAAATAAAAGTTTTTAAAAAGTAAATTCAAATATCTTTTCAACGTTTAAATTTTTTTTTTAACAAAGTGATAGATGTTATTAAGTTCTTATATAGATTATTATTATTTTACCCTGCAATTTGTAGTTTTTTAATAAAGTGCGTATAATAAAACATGATAGTAGTATATAACTTTTTAACCCTCGGTGGTCACACTTCTTTATTGAACATATTTTAAGGATTTTTTTTAACATGATGCCACTCAAAAAGTTAATTTTTTTTATAATGAGAATACATTCTAAAATGTTAAAACTTAATGCTAGAATTTGTTGCGATTCACTTAAACTGTTAGTTTTTGAACGGCATGCAGATGTTTGTAAATTGGGGTCACTTTGATCCCGTGTGACTACCGAGGGTTAAACGTTAGTATAATTAGGTTTGAATCTTGTATTTATATTTATTACTTTACTTGAAAATCATAAATATTAATTTTAAAACTGTATTCGCACTACTTCCTATTTCTAATTCCTATATTTCGCGATGATATTAGATATCATAATTCATAATCCCGAGGTACCCCGAGATACCCCGAGGCATCGTGTATGTCTGCTTTCGCGCGTGTGTTATATTACGAGCGTACTCGAACGTTACGTATTACAGAGATCAGTATGACATTTTTATTTTTAGTTGTCACGACCTGTTTGACGAACGAGGAAGAAAATGATGGTCGGAAGTGCAATCGCGTCTCTACGCTGCACTCGATGGCTTATCGATCTTTGCATTTCCGCGCACTAGCCTTAATAAATTGATTTATAATAATACGAGATGCTGATTGTTACAGCTTGAACTCTTGAAATAAAAAGAACAAATATACTGAGAGAAAATATGCATAAATTGTATATCTTTTTTATAAATAAGAGGGAAAATAATAATGAAATTATATGATTATTAATAATAAATATATAATATAATAAAGAATATAATAAAATTCTCGTGCCTCTCTAAAAAGCACCGATCTGTCGATAAGTAAATTAAACTATGTATAAAATTTTATTGAGACATAAGATTTTATTGAAAATATACTTTGTACATGAAACGATATAGCTGCAAGATACATATCATTCTCGAAGAATGTCAAAAATTCATTACTTTAAAGGAAACGTTTAATACAAAAGTGTTTATTACAACATTTATGTTGAATACAAATTTTATTTTTCGTACATAAAGCGATTGATTTTTCGATATAAAAACGCGACCTTATTTCTCCAATTTTTTGAGTGTCATCAAATATTTTGTAGAACAGCTTAAGATAAAAAATCACCCATCGAAACTGCCTCGATATCTTTCATATTGATGGAGTATTTATCCTAAGATCGTGGGTATCCTAAGATAGACAAAGAAATATTTCAAGTAAAAACTTTATGATGTAGAAAACTATTTGCAATAATTTACTTTAACTTTTTGAAGACATCAAATATCTTAAATTCGAATCTGTCAAAAAAAAATTTTCAATTTTTTTAAATATTATAAGTCTATAGCAATAAACGGCTTTCAATATTGCGAGAATAGAATTTAAAACATTGTTTTTATGTATTTTAACCATGAAATCAATTAAGATCAACTATATCGAATTAATTTTAAAAAGAAATTATTGTAATGCTTAAATCTATGGAAAATATAAACAGAACATGGATATCTTTTATTCTTAATTCCATTTTAATTACACCTACATTTTATAGCCAAAATTTATTAAATATTAAAATAATTAAAGAGAAACTGTGCCAGAGTCTTGTATTTCTTTTCTGTATAAATTCTTTATTTAAAATAAAGGTAATATATAAAATAATAAAAAATGAACGTGCGAATTTTCTATCCGTACTGATACTCGGTACTGCACCTTGATGTATCTCTTGCGCGACAATACCTCGTAAGGATCAATAAAAGATTCAAGCGCTGTCTTATTCGCTTCGTGTATCGAATTACTGTGCGGACCGCATCGGTGACAAGGTTCAATCTTTTCGCAAAGTAATTAAAAACTCGCTATACAAAGTGCACCAGCGCTCAAAGAATATTCGGTTTCGCATATTTAACGCGCAAGGAACCTTTCGCTGCGATGCTATGGTACGCGTGCCGTGAAAGCGAATCATTTCGAAGGATATTGCATTACAAGAGGCCCTGTTCGTGCAACGCGAAAGACGGGTCGATCCTACGTAGAGTCTGGATACATGAGAGAGAGAGAGAGAGAGAGAGAGAGAGAGAGAGAGAGAGAGAGAAGGAAGGAGGGAGAGAGAGAGAGTTGGTAGGCTGCGGAATGCAAAACCAGACGATCTAAAATGCATGGAGCCTTCGAACGGTATTCTAAAATATTTACACCATCGGAGCACAATCTCGCAGCCACTATTCACCGATCGGCTTTCCCGATGCAAAACTCATAGCCAGTAATTATGCAACATCGGCTGCTGTTCTATCGGTATAAATATTTTACTGATCTAAATAGATAAAGTTCACCACACGACCTTTTTTTCGGAAATTGCCTTGTAATAATGCTTGAGTCAAATTTTTATCAAGAGACACGGTCGTGTCTTGCGCCAAGTACACGCGAAGCGAGACCGCACCGTGACTCTTTTACGCGACGCGACGGGTTACGAGTACCCGAGATGTTGAGATCTCGATAACGAGTGAACGGATCAAGTTCTAAGTAGGCTTGATCGATATTATTTATATACTTACGTACATAAATAATACAATATTTTTATTATATTATTCATATACGCAAATGTTCCATTATATGATTAAACCCAATTTTTAAAAATTGACAAACGTCAAATGTATCAAACAAAACATAAGTATATACAATCGAAGATAATGACTTGTAATCAATTTATAATTAAAGAAAAATATTGTGTTAACACAAAATAAAATTTTACTTTATATTTTATTAATTAATATTAATAATGAAAAAAAAACAAATATAGATATTTCAATAATAATATGACGTGGATATTACACGAGCGCAGCATCGAATAGTTTCAATTCCGATAGAAATTCTTTCAGCTTCACCTTAAAAATTGTGTCTTTATCGAAAGGAATCTAACTGCGCCTCTGATCTCGGTGGTAAATTTTAAAGCTTAACCTTTTCTGCCGGGAACAGCGTCGACGATCAGATGCTCTTCCCAGATAGCCATGATGGCGTCACGTTTCGGCATTCCTGTACGAGAAAACTCTCTTCTCTTAGGGAATATCCCCCGCGAAATATTCTTCCACCCCGCTCACCTATTCCATGTACCGGCGCACGTACACCGCGCGCTCAGGCTACGCGGGATTGGCAAGTCGGATGCTGTGCGACCTCCCCAGGTGCCCACACAGTGTACTTATCCGCTTTCTTTTTCCCCAAGACAATTTTCACTCTTCTGGCAATGTGATTTAACGGACCGAAACCACACTTTCCATGCATATTTATGAAAAGTTGCAGGAAAAAGCTTTACCGTGCAACGTTTGGCTGAAAATTAGAACGCTTGCGAAATACGTCACGGTACGGTTTTTTGCTATAGACGATATAGACAATCGATATATGAAGCGGCTTTTATTAAGATTTTCGGATGCTAAGTATCCTTGAAGCGACATACATTTGTACGTTTCCCAATTGTTATTATTATTTTATATGCAAAATTTACCAAGTATTGAATTTAAATTAATGATAGGCCTCATTATATGTATAACTTTTGTTATTAATCTTATTTGTGAGATATTGAGCAAATATATAATGGAAATTTTTTTTAATATTTATAATCACATTTGGTAAGCAAAAACCGCAAGTTATTTTTAAAAGTTTTTTGCTTAAAAAAGAAATGAATAATGCTTCTAAGTAAAGCAAGCTCATCAATTACATCCTAAAGCTTATAAACTGTATGAAGCTTTAGTGTACACATATGAGTCATTTATTTTAGAAATTATATAGTAAAACATAATTAAGAAAAGATTTCGTTATATCACTAAATATAGTTAATCGGTTGTTTTTTGCATTTTTATTAAAATAATTTTTAGTTTTATAAATATATCTATACATATTTATATTAATTAACAAGATTTTAAATAATTTTGATATCTCAGATTTCCAAATTTATAAATGTAGCTTTAACCTATATAGTTTATCCTCTACCTTTGGCAAAAATTTTATATACAACATGATGGTATCGCTGTGAGCATTTTACCGCGATCCCTTCGTTAACCGCTTGCAAACGCAAAAGTTTGCTTGAAAACAGCGAGACCAAGATATAAATGTCGCTACGAAACAAAGAAGCTGCATTCGTATATCGGCGATCGTGCTCTCGCGAGGAAATTGTATAGAATGCAAATGGCCGAGAATTTTAATCCGCGAACCAACGCGACAACAACATCTATAAGCCTCTGCTTGTCACTAAAAAATAGTGAAAAAGCGACGCAAGAGAAAGAGAGAGAAGTCTTAAAAAAAAATTATATAGTTGCTTATTAGTAAATTTATATAATTAATAATTTGTTTTTTCTCTTTTTTTTTCTTGGTCCGATATACATGTTTCATTTATAAATTCTTGAAAACGTTATCCATTTTTTCCTTTATGAAAATGTGTGGACGCATTGATACTTTTAGGATTGTCCAATTGAAAAAATATAACATTTTTGTATTATTTTTAATTATTCTTTGTTGTTGCTTTAAACACTTTGCTTTTGTTAATTTTATTGAATGGGCTCTCTCTTTCTCTCTCTCTCTCTCTTTCTCTCCCTGCCAGCTTCTTTCCTCCTTTTCTTTCGTCTGTGTTCGACTGCTCCTCTTCACTTAAAGAAAATAAAGATAAAGACCGGAAGTAATTAGATCGACGCGAACCAAAGTACACACATTACGACCGCATCAGAAAGCGTACATTTCCGCCTTTCCGCGCCGAATAAACCCAGTCTCGGTGTTATCCTTCAGGGAAGGCTTGCTTAAGGGCAGCGACGGAAAGTATTCCGGCTCCTTTTTTTCGTTGAAGCCAACGAGAAACAACGGGGACGGTATAAAATTCGTGGTGCGGGGCTGCAGCCTTTAGTCGTTAAATATTTATGAGGCCTGGTTCTCCATTTTTTCCCCTTTTTTTTCCGACCGCGCCCAACCCGAAACTTTACAGTGGCGGCGTGGGTATTTGTCGGTGCCCGTCCGGCACAGCATCCGGACCGACGGGTCATCTGTTATAAAAATGGCGCTATGTTATAACAGAGAGGATGAAGACGCGAGGGAGCGTGTCCTCGCCTCTGTTTTTGCTGTCGGCGCGCGACAATTTCGTCGGATGATGAACGCGCTCTTCACCGGACGGTCTTCATATACGTTCGACAGAAACGATTCTAATTACGACCGCGTTAATATCGCACTTCATCGTCAGATAACGACGCAGCAAATGAAGCGATTACGGATAATAAAACGGATTTTGTTGATATATCTCAAGCTCGTTAATTTATTTTGATAAATCTCATAACATTGTTTATTTCCCGAATCGCCAAGTTCGAGTGAATAGTTACTAGTTAATTGCAATTTGCAGCTTCTTTGATTCTGTCTTGCTATCGCGCTCTTCATCTTTCTCCTTCCCGTCTTTCTCTTTCTCTCGTATGCTCTTTCTCAGAAGTTGGGCTGCCTGCTTAATTTTATATTCCGGGCAGAAAGATTTCAGCGCAGTACCCTCTCATCGGAGCATACTTCACTTAATGGGTTGCTGACTTGGTAATTGCCGGTAGAGTACCACGTCATTTAGTCGTCCGTAACAAAGAGAGGGGAATATATTACCCCCTTTAAGTTAGGCCTCGCCCTTAGAGTTTAATGGAAATGCGAGTAAGAAAAATAAGTGCACCCCTTATAGGAGGAGACGGTAATGGGTGTTTGCCTATGAATACAAATGCACCGAATATCTCGCGCGTGCGTTTTGCATTTCCCCGTATGACAATCCAAATCATAGCAGCGTAACAACTAACGGCTACGCAGACTTTGCGAATCTTTCGGAGAGATGTCCTTAAACAGAGGAATAGAAGGAAAAGATTGAAAATCGCTCGAATTTTTGCTAAAAAATCTACCAAGTACTCTTAAGATGTAAGAAATTAAATCCGCTCTTGTGTTCTCTATTTTCTTTAATATTAATTCTGTATGTTGATTACACTATTGCAAATTCGATCGCGCACTCGTGTGTCTCAATGACATGAGAAAAGCTTTCACAGCTATTATACGATAATTTGTAATGTATTTTTACATTCTCAACAGCGTTTACATTCTGAGATCATACTCGACCTGTAAATTATCAATTATTCATGGATGAGTATCACGCAGTTTATTGTCCCCTGCTTACCGAGAATTTAAACAAAAAGAACTTTCTCTTTATTTTTTAGATTTTATTTATCTCTTAATATATATGCTCTTTAAATTTATAAACTTAAGGGAATAATATATTTAACGCAAAGCGTTAAGTGTTAGATCTGTTAGAAATACAAAATTATTGTGTTCACATATTCCACACGCATTAAGTTCAATCTGTTCCAGTAATAAAATTAAATTACGTGTTTTGCACAATTACGTAAAAAAATATTAGCAGGACTGTGTCAGAAACACACACGCATTCTTCGCGCGATTTGCAGCGTTTCAGGTTGGCCAATTAAACGGAGAGCTTTCCGCGATTTCGCGCTTTCGATACGCCGCAAATGCTACGGATGCACATACCAATAAAGCAGTAATTAAATCCAGCAATTATATTGAACGATTCGTAGTCGGATCGCATTGCACGCGGTATTTCTTGTGAGGATTCCCTAACAACTCAAATGAACAACATATATCGAGAACAAGATATTAGCAAAACATTTTTTCAGACTAATAGAATAATTTGCTTATCGACAAGCAATATCTATATGGAAATTTGTTATTTAAAAACTACAAAGTTTGATAAATGAATCCAAGATTTCTATAGAACCTCAATGTTGCGACTGTTACGAGTTTTAATTACATTTATATTAACGGATACTTTTTTCAACTTTTAATACATCAGAGTATCTCAAATTCCAGCAAAGTATCTCAAATTCCAGAACTTAAAGTTTAGCTCCTATTTTTATGTAAAATAAATAAAATTAAACATATTAATTTTAATATCATAATGTTTCCTCTGTTTTTTATGTTTTAGACATCTTAGTTTAAAATAATTAATAAAAAACGGTCTAAAAAAGAAACAAAACATTAATAAGATATGAGAGATTTTTGTATCATCAATTATGTCAACTTTTTATATATCACCAGTTAAATAAGAGCAGTTATTATTTCCATATGTGAGATGGAAACAGGTAACTGTGATAGGTATTTCTAGAAACAGTGACCATCCCTGCGCTATTCTAATATTAATAATAGTTATTAATGATATAGCTTCTCCGGGAGATTGTGTACTCCGTAATAACGCACGTGATCGCCGAAACATTAACAACAATGATTAAATTTACTAACTAGACTTTTGTTATGAATTATTCATTTTACAAACTGTTGCGTACATGCTTATCGCCACACGTAGATTGACTCCTTTCTTTTATGTGCTATTTTTTCCCCTGTTTACGTGCAACCCCTTTAATGAATTTTCCATTTTTACTTAGCTTTAACGTCTGTCACATCTAAGAATAAGTTTTGTAACTAAGTTGATTAGAAAGCATATCTTAAAAGTTCCGTACTTAATAATACAAAATTTTCTTTAAGCCTCAACTGCTCGCGCAATTGCAATAATATTGTAACAATAAGTGCTCGCACTACATGAAAGAAATATAAATATAGCACTAAAAAGCCACTTAGTGCTATATATCATGCCAAGTCATGCCGGTAATTGTGAAAGAACCTTTGAGCGTACGGAAACACAGAATAATTAACCCGCCTCGCAAATATATTAATTTGTGCACATTCCCCTCCCTCTCTCTCTCTCTCTCTCTTTCTTTTTTCGTCTGTCCTCTTCTCCCTTCTCTATCTTTCTTGTTTTCGCTCGCAGAATATATTAACATTTAATTACGCATTAATGTGTACGCGCATGTACGTGATTTACATTTTAAATCCGACGCACGCTCATGATACACTCGCACCGCCCTTATTGTGTCCATTGATAATACTTTCCTATCGTTATATCCTTCGCGCACGTCGCACAAAATTTAATTAGCATTCAATATCCGCGCGATGTTCTCGCGAAATAAGAAAACGGTGGCCTAATTCTTTTTGATACGGTGCAACGTAGATAATTTGAATGCAGCTGATGCAACGCAGATTCGCAACATAAAATTTCTCAAAGATTTTGTACTATTGTAAAGCTGACGCAAATTATTTTTTTTAAAGTGCTTACATATGTTTATAGTCTGTTCTTATACGGCATGCATATCAATGCCGATAATTTTCCGCACAGAGTTGCGATCGGTAACCGACTTCTGTACCACATTAACGATAACGATAATGATAACAGCAACTTAATGCTGTACACTACATATGTGTCTGCGAATACACATGTATTTTCGAAAAATTTTAGAAAATGAATAAGATACATTTGTTTATTTAATTAATAACATACATTTCATTAACAAATTATTGTCATTTGATATTTTATTAACGCTTTTGCATTCTATCTATATCAACAATTAATTATAATAAACATGTGTTAAATATTAACTTGCGAATTAGTTTCGCAATTAGTTAATTAATACACATTTTGTAAACATTTAATGAATGTTTATTAATTTTAATTTAGCAATGAGCATATTTCGAGTGAGAAGTTATTTTTTTTCAAATCTTATTGCCAATTAAAACCTCAAAATATTTTAAACAATATTTAAACAATTATAATACTTAATAAATGAAACGATTCTAACCGAATAACATATTTTTCACGACTAGTGTGAATGGAGTAAATATACAAACTCCTGGCATATCGCATGTCGGAATATACATATATGTATAATTACCGATATACAGTAGCATCTATGCACTTATAACTTGTTGTTGAATTAACACAAGTTGAGATGTTTGTTAATTCTATTATATTTTAAACCATAACTGTTTAATTTCTATTAAGTTATATGTAACCAATGATTTAACCAATTATTTTTCCGGATAAAATTTAAACCCTCAAGTATTATCATTCTACAGTACTATATTATAATAATCCAAGTAATAAAGTTAATATTTTTAATTGTAATTGTAGCAGCTTTATGAGTTACTAAGCGCTTGACAGCACAGCAACTCGACTACCATTTTCTCTTGAGCGCCGAACGGCAACTCGGTTAATACTTTCTCGCACACGCATCGAGGCGAGACCTTTCGCGCGAGTGCTTGCAAGCACGCTTAGGTAGCTTCGCAAACTGCCCGGGAGAGAACTAGGAGGCCCCAGTCATACCCATAAGTAAGAACCTCTACGATAGGTAATAAAAACCGCTATATAAAAGGGCGTATTAATGCCATTCATCCTCATTATGTGGTAGAAGGTGGGTCCTGGTATCACGAGTTTTTTTTACGTCAAGACTATTCGTTAAGAAGGTACATAGCGAGCGTCGGCAGAAGTCGGCGTTACAGCCTGCGGAGCCTGGTCAATACTGCAAATCCTCTCAATTGTCAAGAAAGGATTTCCATGGCACCTGTGGAAGTTATATTCGCATTTGAACTCTACCGAACGACGGAAAAAAATTGCTTTAATTAAACGTTGACGTCACGAGCTGCTACAAACATAAATAGTTAATTCAGTTGGATATATTATTGGACCAAATATTTAAATTGTTAAAACATTATCTAATGTTTTTTGTTCATTAATATTGATGTTGCATCAATAGGTTTTATCTCAATTACACTGATGCTGTTCATATACAACATCATTTTCTTTCTGTGTAGATTAGCTAACAAGATCACCTGTTTGAAAAACTGGTGATTTTCACGCAAAAAATGCAACACAGTACATTATATGTACCTAATCGTTTGGTTCTTATTTATATTCTTATTTATTGCACTGCATCATAAATAAAAATTAATAAAAGATAAAAATTAATATTTAGGCATTATATTTAATATTTAATATTTAATATTATTTATAATATAGGTGACATTTAATGTTAAATATAAATTCATATAGTTCATAGTTCCATCTCTTCCATTTCTCTCCATTTATTTTGAGTTGTATTAAGATTTAATATTGAGTATTACTCTTGGCTAACGTTTAAAATACGTTTTATGATATATATGGAGGGGTAAAAGTCATAGTGGTGTAAGTCAAATTTTTTTAAATTTTTTCTCGCGTGCATAGATAGCAATCTATACAATATATAAATTGCATCTATGCACACGAAAAAATATTTTTAAAAATTTGACTTACACCGCACTGTGGTTTTTATTCCTCCATATAAATTAACAATATATAAATAAAACATGAAAACAGACGGCAATTCTATTGCTAAAAATGACATTGAACACAAGTGTAAATATAAAAACCTATGCACATTTTTACACATGTGTATGCAAAATAAATGTCAGCGCTTTAATTATATTTTATTTCACGTTTTGCATGTAAATAACAAAGAAACCATTTAAGTAATAAGCGAGAATAGCTTTTCCATAAAGTTTTTTCTATCATGCATTTTCACACAGCTTCGAAACTCGACGCGGAAATGCATTTGTCGTTTGCAATATTGCACTCACTGACGATCTCGGTGCATTATACGGAAACGTTTCGCTTTCCTTATTTACGAGAGGAGGAAGTACACCGTGACGTTTATTCTACGCAAAGTCATTTTCGCGAAGGCTTAACGCGTATTTCATGTTTTGTCGTAACGACGAGTAAGCCTCCCTCCCCCTCCCCGTACTGCAGGTCGCGCTTTCGACTGTTCATTCCAAGTAATCCGGGTCTTGACTGGACGAGAAATATAGCGCGCCTCTTGAAAAGCGCAATGAATAACACCGCGCGCGGTTTCAGCTGGCCTTGTTTAGCATTTCGGTTGATCTGTGCTATATACGTTCTATCGTCTAGCCGTCTAGCGGGGAAGACAGATGTAACAATTTTTTAGCATCAATTGTTTTTTAATGTTATACAGATGCAAGAACATGTTTAAATAAAAGCGACATTTTACCATACTCGAGCCAACTTGACTAACAAATGAAATGTAAAACGGTCGACGAAGATATTTTAACCGTGTCTATGTAGAAGTACATTTTTCTGTAAACAGAAAGTATATTATAAATATGTAATTAATATATTACGCAGAAAATGTTAACTATTTACAAAATCTTGAAATCAGAAGACTTGGATCCGCTTAGGAACATATTCAAGTTTAGGATGAAAATCTATCCTTTCACGAAACTCATAATTTCTGTTTCGTATAATTTATTTGGCTTCGGGAAATTAACTGAGAAACTCTTAGTAGTCTTTGTAATCACTCGGTCTGCGAGAATAAAGCGTGGGTAAAATTTAGGTAATTATAGCGCCTCACCTCCGTTATAAGCTTATCTTAATCCTCGCTTACGATTGTAAGTCCAGCTTTAACTTCTATATGCCATTTGGAGAACGCGGAAATCGAGTATTACGTTTACAGATTAAATTTTGTTAACGCATCGACTTCAGTTCTACTAGCCTACAGCGAAACTCTGCAAGCTATATGTGGTTTTCGAACCAACTTCGTAACGTCGGTCAAAGCAAAAACGATTTATCTCCGTAAAGCAGAAAATGTAACTCTCTCGTAAAATTATTCCGAATTCACGGAAACACCCGGCACCAAAAGCCGTACATTTCATTGTATCATTAAATTCTCGATGTGCCCCGTTGTGAATATAAGTGTCTTTATTTTGAAACTTTATCATAATGTATGTGGCAGTGTATATTCATCAGATTTTTTTGAATAGGTATAATATTTTACAATAAACAAATTTCGAGTTATTCGTTTTTATTATTATTATAATATTACCATTTTATAGTGATACAGAAATTTTATGTGTAAAAACATCACTATACGAATAAAATATGAATCATCAAAGTAACATTATTTTTTATCCGAAAAGAAACATCTCAAGAAAAATAAGACAAACATGCTACAAAATATAGTTTGAGCATTATCATATTTATTTTTTGATAGACAGAGCAAAGCAGTTTTATTTCTGTATAATTTACTTTTTATAATCTTCTATATTAAATATTTTTGGTATAAATTGTTAATACATATTCGAAGATATATAAAGATTGTAAAGTAATAGGATGTTAAAAACTATCTACTATATTCGCGTGTAATTTTTACGTTTCTCGAAAATTATCAAAGAACTCGCGAGAAGATTTGTTAATCGACCAATTGATCCAATCACCAATATCGACAAATAAAATTTCTTCGGGGATAATCGCGCGTTATCGCTTTGCGCGGCGGAAGTATTTTCCACAAGATTACCTCCCGAAATTTTAGGAACGCGCGACTGCCAGTGCTTTCAAAGAGTGCATTCACAATGCCAATATACGCTGTTCCTGAATGCAAGAATTCCCGCTTGAATGCACCATTTCGCAGTGGGAACGAATGAAAACACACTTTCGGCAGCCGTACTCGCATCCTTTGATATCGATCACACATGACAAAATTCAGTGGTGATTACGCATTAGAAGCCAAATATATTAAACACATTTATTTAGATCATACGCGTCATGTTATTAGTTTATTGCAAAATATCCTAAAGTGTGGCTTATATAAATATGACACAAGTAAATAAAATCGCGAATATTATATTATTAAATTGCTTGGAGATCTAATTAATCCTAAATATAGGCTATACAGGTCTAAATTATATATAACATGTAACATTGCAATAAATAAGATAGCGCAAGAGTTATTTACCTGATTACCAGGATTTTGAAAATCTTTTGCTAATCTTTCTATATACAATTCTTTCTTTATATATCCGAAGTATTGTTTCAAGTTTAGTCTGCATAAAATTTGTATATTACTCTTCGCTGTTATCCATAATATTGTAGTTAGAATTATATTCCTTATAAACACATTAAACAATTCATAAAATATTTTACAAATGTTAATGTTCACTTAATTGTACCACTTATTAAAATTGTACTACTAGAATCAGAATATTAAAGCATTATTAAATAAAACAACATTGTGGTTACAACATCGTCAGCCGGTAATCATCGAATAACGCATAATTGATGACCGGTGAATCATGCGAAAATTATGAAGCATCACATTGATAACGTAATAATCGTTCGCTGAACTTCACAGTGTAAGCTAGATTCACCGCAAAGCCGGTCGTGGCTTCTGTCAATTTGTCCGTGTCGACAGAACCGACAGATAAATTAAACGGATAAAGCAGAAATTAATTTAATGGGGTTTCGATTACACAATATAATTTTCTAGCATGACATGCATCATTCTAACTCGATGACAATTGTAATATAAAATTTATGATACCTTACCGCTCCGATAATCCATAAGCATTTGACATTTATGAACGTCTTCTTTTTACAATATCGTTGTGGCAACAAGAAATTATGTTACATTATCCGCGTCAGTATCCTCGCTTGAAGCGTAAAAAAAAAACATTTGTAAAAACAATATAACATTGTTAAATTTGTTACAATTTACATTTAAATTAGTTTGGTGTTCTGTTAACGCCGACCTTTTATAATTTGTCATTTATTCATTGAACAAATGTTTGCGATATACAGCGTATATGATCAAAAGAAGCATCACACGTGCGTGTACACGTAAACATAATAACTTCTTGCCCGAAGTAATATTGAAACCCGACGATTCTTGCTTTGGTATTATTGACTGCATTTTCCTTTCTGCTTTCTCGCACAACTCTCGTTTCGTTTAACAAGAGCTATGGGAGCTTCCAAAGATGCACTGAGGATATACGAACTCTTTTGTGAGTATCTTTCGTACGATGGTAGACGAGGAAATGTGTGCATTTCGGTATGTACATTGAACGTGAATATGAATTTAATATCATCGCAATTCGCCTATAAGATCGCGAAAATGTGTACCTTTCCTCTCCTTGCTTTTATTTGCCATTTAGTTAATTGTATAGAAATTTATGACATCCCGCTTATTAATACTCTTTAATACTCTTATATTTATAAAATAGTTTAATATGTTTATTATTAAGGTACTCACGATTATGTATATAGCCAAACATATTTATATATTTATACAATATGTTTAATTAGTAAAAGAAAATGAAAAGTAGTATGTAGCCTGAGCCAAAAGTTTAAAATACACTCAATAAATCGCGGTTAATCGAAGTAATAGATCGTCTTTAATATTTATTATAACTCTATATAAGAATTAAAATCTATAGACTATAACTGTGAGCAGTGTGAGCCGAATAAAACAAAAGAGAGAAGAAAGAAATGGCAAACTATTACTATCAAATGATCGACTGCTCCACTGCTCTTATTCACTTCTTTTGATCTACCACATTCTGCTGATGAAAGTCATGTAACGCGTAGCGTTTTACGTCAATCAAACGATTGTTGCAAACAGAGAGAAGTATGCGAGTGAAATGTGCATTTACTGCATTGTTCGCTTTTTAAAATAAATCGCTTTCAACTTTTCATCGGCAACTGCTGACACTTGAATGATAAATAAATTTTGTTAATTAAATGAATTAACTAAATTTTTAATTTAATTAACTTAATATAAATTAAAAGAAATCAAATAAATTTGGAAAAAAATATTAAAAAGGATCATGCATAAGAATCAGCATTCACAAAAAATTTTATGTATATACATATTTACACAGTATTTATTATGTAAAAAATTATATAACATTTTTTATGAGGATTTTAACTCTTTTTCTCTCTCTTTAAAATTATTTGCTGTTAATTATGATCATATATTCTATAAAATAATAGACTATTTTAAAAAGAACATTTTAAAGAGTCAATCTTCTATATTTTCTCATGGACAATGTTCTCCTTTGAAACCCGTCCTGTGTAGAAGCTACGAAATATGACATAATAGCTACAGATTCTTCGTCATAATGTCATCCAAACATGATAGTATATTAAAATTTCATATATTCTGCTAAAGTAGTGCAGTAACAAAAATAAGAATACGACTGATAGATGTGACGGGGGCACACGGGGGTTGAGGAATTAAATAGCTGATTTGAAATTCTCTGCAGGGCACTGAATTATTAAGTAACAGACGAATTAAATGGAAAGGAGAGGGAAGAGCGTCGTACCATAATTCGTCTTCGGCGGTATTATCAATCTTACTCGGTCCGCGCGTGAGATGTAAATGTATATATAAGTAACCGCACGGTGCGTGCGTTGAAGCCGAAAGAGAGGCAATTCAACATGCAAAATAACGATGATTGTACTTTCTCACAATTTATCTACGCTTTTTCAGTTTTCTATCTTAATGAAAAATCAAAACGCTAGAACGACAAATCACCTGATTCATATATCTCGATGAAAACGAAGACTCCGAGACGCGAATTGTTACGACCATATACTTATGTTTTACCTGATGCGTATTTTATCTCGTCGTTCGAGATAAAATATCCAAGTTTGGTTATAAGAGTATATAATGATATACTTTTGTAATCGAGTACATTATTTCTAATAGTGTACTAAAATATTTTCTGATATATTTCTAGTATGCTAGAAAATATAATCATATAATAACAGCAAAGAGCTATATTTTCTATCACAATTTTTTTCTTAACAAAAATTTGTTTGGTGCATCTTTATCATTAAACTACGTTTAGAACAATTTTATGTAACAAATAAAAAAAATCTTGTGAGGAGATAAAAGAAAATTATTTATATTTTTAATATGTCATTATTTGCTTGTTATTAATGACTCGTTGAGTAATAACATTACTTTAGCGATATTTATCAAACAAAAACATTTGATTTTATGATATATATTTCAATATACACGTATAGGTACATACACGCGATTTACCTAAAACTGTATGTGCTTCGCGTTTGCTTTTGACAATGTTACAAAAACTAAAAAAAATGCCACGCATTCGTTGCAATCAATGCACCATTATTCTTGTTGGTTATCCTCTCGGGAAAATTTATTGATAAACAATAGTCCGACGATTGCGGTGTTGATCCGCGAATACTATTGCCGAAGCGCGTCATATATGCTGATCGACGGCCGAGCCGATTTTCATAGCGTCCGCTGCGCGCAAATTCAATATTGCTTGACAAAAAATAAAGAACACTTTATACGTATTAGCAGAACGTATATGATTTTAAGCGTATTTCATTAATCTGTTCATCTGTCGGTCCCCACGTGCGAAATAACTGACCGTTGGCAATAACGCGCTTTTAAAACACATTATTCAAGTTTATATAGAAGCATGCAGCGAGCTTCTTTTTTGGTATAAAACGATGTGAAACAGCAAACGTTCGTGAGAAAGGAACACGTGGAGTCTGAACTGTGAATGAAGAATCGAGAAGATAGTTTTCATGTTATATAAAAACTTTTAACTGATGTTGTATCTGTAATTGAAAATAATGGAATATCTTTATCTCTTTTTTGCTTCTCTGAAAAGTTTGTTGTGTTTCTATATTTTGCTATCTTTTCTTTCCAGCCTTGTAAATCTGTACTTGAGAAGCAGAAGAAACAAGCCCAAACCTGTAAGATCATATTTATGTCGTCATTAATAGGAGAGGCAAACTTTGCACGTACAGAATAAAGTAAGTTCAAGTATAACTCTAAATACGGTTATATGAAAACATACAATAATACGACAAGATCCTGTTACAATAAAAAGTCGTTATAACTTTATAATATATGCGTATGAATGTAATCTCTGCTCTTTTATTTTTTCAATAAAACTTATTTAAGTGAATTACAACTTTACCTTGTTATTTTGGACAGAAATCTTTATTTATAACTGAAGTCTATCCGTATTTATTTAATTTATCTTGAAAGTGTGCACCTTTGCGTGGACTTCCTTGCAAACTTTTACTAAGAGGATAGTCGGTGAGTCTACATTCTTCTGCTTCTTCAATGCAGAAATATTTTTTGCTTCCCTCCTCGTCTGCGAGGGAAACGAGATTTTGCGAACACGTAGAATGCCGTCGTGTACGAGCAAAACGCGGCGAAATGAAGAGATAATCCAGAATACGTCGAATAATCGGCGCTCCGGTATAGCTCGTTCGTTCGTGCCGCGTTTCTTCGTTTCTTTCCCTTTTTTTTCGCATACTTTTCCTCCACGTCATTGGACGAAGTTACGCGAACCGGGCATGTAGAAATAAATGCGGCAATCGCGCGGAATAAACGTCTCACAAATCACACTTGTCCCCGTTCGCTCGCGATTTTCAGCGACAGCGAATTCGCTGCTCCGTCTTTTTTCTCCATTCCGTAGAGAGATCACAGCGGAAGTAAAGTTTCGAAAGATGCGAAAGCATATAGACATAGGTATAAAATCGGTTTAATATCTTTTTTTAATATATGCATATATATTTAAATGCTTTTCTATTCTTATACAGAATCTTAATATAATTGCAATAAACTGCGAAATAATTTTATTTTACACAATATTTACGTACAGAAATATAATATCGATATCAATATAATAAATTCGTGGTTATCAATCTAAACTAATAAACGAATTTAATATATTAAATAATTTTAACTGTTAAAAATACAACATAAATGTAATTATTTTTTAAGAATTACTTATATATTACTTGGTAATATATTACATTGTTTATATATTACTTTTTATTTTATTGTCACATAAAAAAGGAATGGTCATCATCCTATGCGAGTAGGATTTCGGAAATAGCAAAGGTTTACGTGAGAAAAATTCGCGGCCGTCTCTTTGAAACGAAGAACGATCGCCGATTACCGCGACGACATTCTGCCTATTTCTTATCTTGCCACTCTCAAAAATATCCTCGAGTATCTCCTCTTTTCTTCAAGATTCAACGCCCTTTCAAATCTTCTTCTATCACTAACGACAATGCATTCTATTGCATTGCGATGGAATCACGACAATTGGTCTCGAGGGAGAATCAATATATTATCTCTCAAGAGATGCAGTATACTGGAAACATTGACATAATTATGTCAACAATAGCACCGATAATTGATACATTATATTCGCCAAATTAGTAACGTAATTCTGTCACCGATTGTGGACCTCTGATAATCGATATACCGCAATATATGATATATACAAATGGATAATATATATAATTGAGAATAATATATAAATACACATTTTTAATATTATTAAACGTTTTGTCTGACACAAGAATCAATGATGTTGCATAAGTACATATATTATAAAAATTATTGAGTTTTGTTTAAGAAAGAAACTTCGCAAATAAATGCAAAAGTACGATAAATAATATATAATCGATTGAGAATTACCGGGTGTAACTGCTTTTACAGTAATTTTTACCATAAATATTAATATTAAAATTATTAAAAATAATTATATTTTTATTCAAAACTATATAAGATGTTTTATATATTAAAAATTTATAATTAATAATTCTTTTTATCCAGAAAATAAACTCATTATTTTACATATGTTTGATATTAAAGTGAAAGTCATCATTATTTCCTACTTTCTCGTAGGAAAATGTATCTCAATATATTTTCCTTTTCAAGCTGTGCATGTTTCTCATTTAACCCACAGCAATGTATTCCATTGTGTTCTCATAGATAGTGATGTTGTCGATTCTTCTTAAAAGACAGAAAAGACAGGCAAATTACTGTAAAATTCGCAGTTGAATATCGACGAAGCTTTGCGTGTCTGATTAGTGATTACGGAAACCTCGTTCTTGTGTAGACAAGGAAATATTTTTTGACCCAAAAAACACATCAGTTGGTTTTAAATAATGTATATATTTGTTAAAATAAGATATAAAAGGTTTATCAGTTAATATTATTTTAGACGCAATAGTAATTTTTATTAATTATGTTAACACGCTGCAATAATTATTTCTAATAAGCACACTACAATAATTAGTTCTTTATTTATAAAATTAATTATAGAAATGTTTTACCTATATATTAATGCATATAATATAAATTATAAATTTATAAATTTTGCAACAATCCATAATTTACTTTTAAAATTCTCTTTAACATACTGTAGATAACGTAAAAGAATGCCAAAAGATCAAAATAATTGCAGTATCTTTTTCAAACGTGAATTGAAAAAGTTGCCAACACCGTACATACATTTTCTTATTTGTATTTCTCTAATTTATTTTGGACAAATTATTTAATGGTTTCTTTCTGCTGTGCTTCACAAAAGAAATATTCACAATAGTTTTTTTAACAACCTTTTCGTGCATGTTCTTTTTTTCGAATTCTGGCGACCAACTCGCAATTAAAAATTTTTCAATGCCAGGAAAAGATCGTGAAATGGGCAGATTTGGGGCAAAAAAAGATTGGGTGAATTCACTGAGTGTAATGTCGTAAAATTCGGTAATGTCGTAATGTCGTAATGACCCGGTAATGAAATTTCAGAAATTTATAATAGTGGCTCGTCACGCACTCCTTTTTTCATACGAGAAACGTTTGAATTTTACGACGACTCGCGTTTACGAGTGCTTCGCATTGATTACGGATGATACGTGCATTTTCGCCTAGAATCACCGAGAAGAATTATGCAGTCTAATTTTTTTTATGCCCTCACAGTTCTGCCGTAAAACTCGCGGAATACCGTGTACCATTTGGTACGTGCAGAATCGAGTACGCGGGCGCATCGCTCGTTGATACATTCTTTCGATTGCATCATGAAACATGCGTATGTTATTCCACCGGGTTTATATTAAACCATCTTGCCGATAAAAATGGGATTGGTTGGTAGTAAATAAAGCATATATTTGTAAACATATTGGCGAAAGTCGAAACTTTATATCTATATCGGGTCGACATTCTTACGTGAATTCTTTCTACACGAAAAATGTATAAAATATTAATATTTTAAGCATACATACCTATAGATACTTAAATATTTATATTAAATATTTGTATTTTTTATCACATATTCACGCTGACGGTATAAAGGAATATCGACATAAATTCATTTGTTTTATAAATAAGGTCTTATCAAGAAACGATTGGAAATAATAAATGTATTCTGTTATATACGCCCGCGGATGTTTTCATAGAGAAGAATGTAGTTTTTGTGCTGACTGATCCCAATGGCGCGGAAAATGAGATTTGTGAACAATAAAGATCTTTATTCCGTCGACAGAGAAAGTTTACAGTATTGTTGCCGCATTTATTGCAGCAAATATTCAAAGGATGACGGACAAGCCTTAACATTGAGCCAAGCATTTTTATTGAAGTTAACTTCTGTTAAGCTCGTTTATTGCAAACCTATCCTTGCTATTTTATTGCAAAAGAAATTACAAAGGACTTCGCACAAAAATCTATGGAAATGGGTTCTCGGCGAATTTGTCTGAAACTTTGGGAAAATGTTGTTCATGTCATCCTGATCAAAAGTTCTCATAGCAACAACTCTCTTTAAAGCAGTATTTCAGCTCCAGGAGACCTCAAAGATGGATATTTTATCACGCGATCACAGATGATTTTACCCATTCAGCTTTCAGAATAATGATTTTGTGTGTGTGTGTGTGTGTGTGTGTGTATATATATATTTTCATGAATGAGGACAAAATCGGTCTTTTTCAGGGCCATAATGATGTGCAAAATCCGATCGCGCAACCTTCTTGCGTTGCACATTGGATAACGCTAATGCCGACGGTTCATATTGTTATTACTGTTAGTCATCAATACATTAGGTTATTAAGTTTTATGGGTTATGCAATACACACACACACACACATCATTATTCTGAAAGCTGACTTCTGAAATCATCTGTGATCGCATGATAAAATATCCATCTTTGAGGTCTCCTGCCATGGAGCTAAAATACTGCTTTAAAGAAAGTTGTTGCCATGAGAACTTTTGATCGGGATGACATGAACAACATTTTCCCAAAGTTTCAGACAAATTCGCCGAGAACCCATTTCCATATATAGGTTTTTGTACGGGATTCTTTATGAAAGATGTTACAATGGAGAATGCACGAATTGGATCACACTTCATAACGAAAAATCATCCTTTGAATCGTGAAAAGCTTTCTGCAATATTTCTTTTATTTGTTTCGGTATTCATATATCAAGCTCTGCATCATTTCTCTCATTAAAATATTAACTATAATAGCTCTGGAATTCCACATAATAACATTATTTCTACATGTTGCCATGCATATAATCCCTCAAAGCTTTGCAGGTAAAAACACAAGCTTAATGTGCAGTTAATATGTCAACTCCCTACAATATACTGTGATCTTTGATGGCATACTGCTAACATATGTTGCTTGCTGGATGATTTATATACCACTAAAACATGTTTTATGCAATTTAGGGATATGTATATGTACGCTAATTGAGATATTATAATTTTTGAAATTACATTTTTCTTATTAAATAATGACCAAATGTTGGACAATCGTTACCACGAAACTGGTACTGGTGAATCCTTATATAGTATACCAAGTGAGAACTCGGTCGAAAACAAGTTTTCTTCATTTTCTACCGTCGCTACATATAGCTCTCGTAACCTACATAGATTATATATATATATATATAATTAATATTAGGAATATAATATATTTTTTGAATTAATTAATTTTTAATCAATTAAAAAGATAAAACTAAGAACATAATCCAGAATATATTCTAAACAATTTATGTGTAAATCTAAAAATTTATCGTTATCAATATTTTTCAACTTTACCAGACGTTACATTATAATCTACTGACGCTAACACATGTAACTGCTAAAAATTTGTAGATAATTTTCTATAAATAAATTGTCTCTTAAACAAATTTATTGAATGTTCAAAGTTTGATTCAATATATAGAATAATGTGCCGAAAAAACATTTTATTAATATTTGTCAGAATTTTTTAAAGACATTAAATATAAATTAAAATATACGAATTAGCAATAACGATCGTGATTTGTGCTTATATATTTATATTTGTAAGAAGTAGTATTAGAAAGATATTTCTAATATCAATTTGAAAAATTTATTAAATTATGATTTATTAATTTTAAAAATTCTCATTATTATTAATTTTAATATGTCTTATAATATCTTCTGGATTTGACACATTGCTATTCTACTTATTTATCTTTTTCCAATCTTCTAAAATATCCTTCATCGTCAATAGCAACTATTTTCGTCTTTTCCGAGACGAAAGATATTAATTTTTCTTTGTTACAATTTAAGTGGAACGCATCTATCATTTTTACATCTTTTTCACAATTCTTAAAATTTAGATTCAAGTACTTTTATAATTAATCCACGAACTCTAAAATTAGTATAATATTGAAACAGAATAAAAAATTTAAAAAAAAGCTTGGTTTATTTTTATTACTCCAGAAACTCTTAATTCATAAAAATCCCTAGACATGCTACGGCTTCTAATCCAAAAACTATTGACGTATTCCGACACTTTTATCAAGGAAAAAATCAAGTCCAAATTGGTCAAGGGATTCGTAGATAACAGGAAGATTTGATTGATGAAAATAACAAGGGAATGATGTTTTTGCATCTCTCGTCACCTATATTTGCCGTTGAAAGTACAAGTTATCGCAAGAGAGGAGAATCTGGCTTTTAAAGGCCGTAGACTTCACCTAGTACGAACGATCGATGATACATCCCTTCCCCACGAAGCATCTGCGACCCAACATCAGCTTTGCAGACTTTTCGGAGTCGGCGCGATGGCGTGATCCCCTTGAAGCGCCCTCACCGGGTGGGCCCTCCTTCGTCAAGCCCATCAGAATCTCGCAAAGCTTCGTTCCAGCAAGTCATCACGTCAGTGAGTAATTTTCGCGAGGAGGTGCGAACTCCGGTTCATCGAGTTTGACGTGCATCCCTTGACAGTTCCTCCCCGCGGTTGTCACTGGCCATCGACGTCATCAACGCGATCGATCTTCAAGGTGAGCGTCTAACCTTGATTCGTCCATTTTTTATTCCACTTGCAGTTGCCCGAAAAAGTTTAACCCTCCCCCGACAGGAGAGTCGATGACATTTCGTGAAAATGCGGCATTGATAGATTAAACTTTGGATACGGTATGATAACACGCGTTAATAGAATATCTTCGAGTCTTTGCAATATGCTCGAGTGTTTTCTGCGAAGTAAGATAAACCTGTTTACAAACTGTTTGTGTATGAATTGTTCAACTTATACGTGTTTACAGAATATAAGTCGATATTTACAGAAAAAAAACATAAATTTAAGTGTTTCTCTAAGAAAGGAAGAAGAAATTTTTAATATTTCCAGACAAATCTAGAATATATTTAATTTGTAGTATTAATCATGCACAGTGACAGCGATTTTATGACGTTGTAGTATACTACAAAAATATTTTTTCTATCCACTGCCTATATACAATTTTTTCTGACTTATCTTAATAATTATTAAAACAAAATTTTTCTCCTCTCTCTCTTTCTCTCTCTTCCCTCCTCCTTTCCCTATCTCTTAATTTCTTTCTTTTTTTTCTTTCTGTCCTCTCCTTCTACTTTAAACTCGTTTGATTATATAGCACTTTATAAACATAAAGAATGTTCTATTTATATACAAAATATTAAAGCGTCAATGCATTATTAATACTAATTAATGCTAATTCTTTCATCGTAGTTCTATATAATATTAATAATGTATTACAGTTATTACTTACATAATAATTTTCCTTGATCGAAAACATTGGCTTTATTTTTCTTTTGCGTTCTGGATATTGTCATCAACAACGTCGTTTCTTAACAGCATAATTGTCGTGTTTATTATCTTCCCAGTTAATAACTGCCATGTGAGGTCTTATAGCTAATTCAAGAGATTTTTATCGTCGATAAATCGACGCAATGTATCAAGTAAACATACGCGAAAATGAACAACCGGGTTAATTTATCCATTATATCAAGTAGAATGATTAATACTACTGATATAAGGAGATATATTGCTCGGATTTTACGCGCAACGCCAACAGTATCACGATTCGAACACCTGTCTGATGTCACTTCGCAAACAGCTGACTGTCGGACTATGTGTACGGTGTGCGTTACGCGTCACTTAACAATCAATACTATGCACACTGCCTATCTTATTCGCCCTGAACGAAAATACAACAAAAAGCGGCATCGCTACTCTACGATTTTAGAAAAATATTTTCCCTTTTAAAGCAACAGTTTCGTTATTTAGGGCAATCGTCCGCGCATGTGTGAGTGCAAACAAAAACTGAGTTTGCGACATGCGCATTCAATTTTGATTCGCATGTCAAGGAAATGGTCTGATTGACGTAATAATCGATTTATCCAAATGTGTCCTTGAATTGATAATAATTGTTTCAAACTGACTTATCAAGTTTATTTCACGAACCATGGAAAGATGAATCTAACATTCATTATTATACTACTATTGAATTAAAAAACATATTTAAGATGTTTTGTATATTATTTATTCCTATATCAAATCGAATTTTTATAAGTAATTAATATTATGCTCAATGCGAGATAATACAAAAAAATAACACGTGCGGTATAACGACGAAGCACATTGCGTGGGACTAACATTAATACTCCAATTGAACGTAACTGGTACAAGGTTCAAAGGAAATCGTTTAACAAGCTTGAAATCACTTATTACAGTTAAACTCGCTCGTTACGTCATCTAATTGCTGCGCTCTCCTAACAGAACTGTTGTTTCAAGACACGAAATATTTGCGCATTCGGCGTAATTGCGTCATAAATCAAAGTGATTAATCGTTTTTAATCGACTGTTATTGACCGAAATTCAAAAAGCAACCGACGTAAAGTGATCAGTAATCGTGAAAAGCAGAGTTTTAATCATGCATAACCTGTTATCAGCCCGCTATTATTCGGTAATAAATACGATAAATATCTTTATGAGAAATATCTTTAACTTCAATATTGTACACACCAAACCAATTATCTGAAAAAAAATTATCTTGTTTCGTATCTTAATTAGGTAAAATTGTCATTGATAAATATCTTTTCTCGATATAATAATAAAACTACGTTATTATACTTGAATATATTTAATGTGAAGATAATAAAAAATTAATATTTAATTTTAAAAATGTTATACTGTTTTGAAAATATTGCGAACATTTATGAAACTCATCCTTGAAAATATTCTGATTGACTTCCATTAAATTCAGCAACACGTGTAAGGAAGTAAAAACAAAGTGGTGTGACGTAATATTGTTTCACATATGAAATGTTTCTTCGTATTCTGTTATTTGATTGCCATGCATGTTATATTTTTGTACATAGTACATATATATTGTTCTAGATGTATTGCAATGTTCGTACAGCCTGTTATTGATATAATAATAGCGATTATTATTTCAACGAGTTTGTTATTGTTTGTAAACATATGCGTTTCGTCGGCACGTATCATTTCGTATATTATTTTGCATTAAGTAAACACAATTATTAATAGCAGTTTGATTTAAAATATATAGAGATGAATAATAGGTATCCAAGATAGAATAATATATTCTAAATATTTTTAATCCGATATATATGAGTTTTTACCGAATAAAATAACAAAATGTAAAAAAAAGACATAATATCACATATTAAAACTTTTAAGGTGTGGAGAAAAAAGTAAAATAATGAAACTGCATTTCATTATTAGAAGCTCTTGTAACACAACCGTTTTACATCGTATATAAATTAAGTTTAGTCAAACAAGTCTTTTTTATCATTTTTCCGAGAAACCATTAAAACAAATTTAAAGGCAATTGAGTCATAAAGTATTTCCAAAATAAAATATAACATTTTAATGTCTATAATAAAGACACAAATTGTAAATGAGCACAAAGAAATTGTATGTAATTTTCGTGTTTATGGTATACAAAAGTGACGTTAACATACAGCATATTTTTATATAAAAAGTACTAATGTATAAAAGTATATAAATGCACATAATTTTGCAAAATGGATAAAATTATTACAGAATATTTATGAAACAAAACAATCGAGGAAAGTACAGTACATGACTTTCTGAAGTAAGTTTGAGACTTTCTCGCGTTGCGGTAGGTCATCAACCTCTGGACAGCGGCAGTGAAGGTGAAGCGTATAATTGCTTTCTTACAGGGAAGTAAATTTTAAGATGCTCCGGAGTTTAACATTGTCATCGTATCGCAATAGAGACGTCAATTTAATGAGACGTATATGATGGAGGATTTGTAGAATTGGAAATCATTTCCGTGAAAATGCGACAGCTTGTATTGCAGAATTATAGAGTTATGTAGAGTATAGAGTATCAGAAAGAATTTCTTATTGTCACCTGTGGAGAATGATAATAACGATGAAATAAACAATGCCGTTCTTAGAACCGTCACTATTGTGCGACGATCACTATTGTGACGAACTGTAAGTGATAGACGTAAGATAAACGACGTACACCTCCCTTCGCATACAGTGATGTGACCATGTGACAGAATCAACGCTTGATACGAGCTATCTCGAAGTACAAAACATCTCACGAACGCGACAATTTTTTATGAGAGGATATTAAAGATTAATTAAACAAATTGATGCATGGAAGTTGCTTAATGAAAAACAGATAGATGAATCCTGAGTAATTGATAATCGATTATCATATCCAAAACGGATTGCTCAGCATGCAGTTTGCATAATACAGGATATTATTCTTGTTATCGGCTACGTCAGAGAAGTTATTCGATCGTCGCAACTTTATCGCTCCGCTCGCCTTGCTACCCAACACCTTCGAATACGGCTGACCTCATTCGAATGACCGATCAGTGCGCATCAACGATGTAAGAAGCGTTCGTCGAGTCCTCTATGGACGCACCGGACGCGCGTGCAGGATACGCTTGTTTTGTTGATCTCTGAGAATAGGTCGACGATCTGAGAGTGAAATCATTCACGAAATTATACACCATTCTATTTGTTGATACATCTAAATTGAAAATAAACAATGCTCTATCACCGAAATTGCATTACTCATAATCTCTGTTGCATGACTTTTGCTTTGCAAAGACTCTTTGAAAAAGCGCTGCACATAAAAATACAAGTAGAAAAAGTTTGTAGGTGATTTATAAGCATTATTTTATTCCAATATGTATCTTGTCATTAAATCTCTACAATTAACAAACAAAATTATTATTGTTGAAATGCGCTTATTCTTTCGCCAAAAACAAAACATTAAATGAGGGAAATTTATTCGAGCAAGAGGAATTAAAGTATAAAAATTCATCGTAAAATTCGATTCTTTAAATCACGAAATAACGCAAAACGTCACCGGTAATAATTAATTTAGGATACCTACTACTTTGAGATTATTATTTCAAATGTAACGCTCTTTACGAATGTAACGCTGTTCTTTACGCATGTACGATTGTCGTCATGCATTTCTACTTATCTTCTAAAATGAAGAGACTTATGACCTCATATTTTCCATTCAGCAAATACTCGAGCCCTGGTCATCAATTAATATCGCTATCATAGAAATCACGCGATTCGCAGGCGACTAGCATGCGAAATAAATAAGCGACGAAAGTAAACAGTACCATACTGTTTATCAAGCTTCTATCATAAAAACAGCACGCATTTTCTAACAACGAAGTGACTAGATATTGTGTGTGAAGTTATATCATAGGATGGGCTTGATAAGTACCGCCATGTACGTAGAGTTGCGAAATGACGCGTAGAGCAGCGAAACATGAGACACGAGTGCTTCTTTTTGAGAATATGTCACTCGTGCGGCTTTACTACGTGTCAATGTTCTTCCAGTTAATTTATCGTCCATATGAATAGAGCGAAACGTATAACCGCGACATATCTATATTTGTCAGTTCTTACTGTCCACTTTGTCGAACGCAGCGTTCAAGAGTCAGCATTCCGACGTCCACCACTTCCGATATATGTCAACTTAACGTATCTTCGTTAAAATAGAAAATAAAAGAATTTTATTGACACGTATACCTCAGTTGAAATAACTTAGTTCTTTTCCGTTCAGTACAGCATTTAAAAGTCATAGTGCTGCGTGACTCAAAAAACTTGAAAATAACTGCGTGAACCGCGATGACTGTACGACAGCCGGAGCTACATATGTTCATGCATCATGAATGAAAAAAACGAACATTGATCGTCATGTAGATTTTATCGGTGTGTTGAATGAATGCAGATATACGTATTTTTTTTTTCTTCTTCGCTTATTCTCCGATTGAGGACGCTCTGGCAACGCGAGGGGGTTAAAAATGCCCTGGAACACCGCGGGCATTATACTCGAGAAACTGAGAGCGCGGTTGACGCGGTGTTCCAAGCGGATCGGCACGGCTGAACACGCGGATGCCTGCTGATGTGCACGTGATTCCAGCGTGCCACGGTTCCGCGGCATCGACCGACTTCCCCCTCTTCGTGGTACACTGATACAGCATACAGCCGTGCCGGCGCACACATCCTCCGGTTTGTCCGACACCTGTGACGCCACGGTGCACAAGACGTATATCGTCCGTCGGATTTAACCCTGAGATCCTCGAGGTATATGGGGTATAACAGCGAGAACTTACGAAAATTTGAAAATAAATTGAACGAACGTTAATTCGATTCGAAGCGACTATTCGAAGAGAGTTACGGTTGTTTTTCGTTTTGATAAGGATGATGAGCCTATCTTTGAATACTTGCAAGACAGAGAATATAGACAAAATATGATACGGGACTCACAATATGGGTTCTTACAAAGAATTAATTTTAATTTATAACAATTGAGAGAGAGAGAGAGAGAGAGAGAGAGAGAATTAGGAGATATTGAATCATTTAGATCATATATCGATTTTTCACCTTCATGCGATTCTCTTAGAGAAATGCAAGTTCTAAACATGTGGAAGTTTATTCAAATTTATCTCGAGTTATTTAAGATGTAAAACGATGAATGAATATATAACATTTATGATATCACGAGCAAATTCCATCTATTAACATAATAACAAATGATTAAGCTTCACGTTATTACTATCAATATGAGTCACATTATATTTTTGTCTATAACGAAATAACAAATTATCGATTGAATATACACGAATATTCGTTTAACAATATATATTTTTTTGTTCGACGTGATCGTACAATCATATAATTTTGTTCTTTCCTTGAAACAATCGTGATTGTTAATTTTTCATTGATCAGTTCTTCGACGTTCATTGGGCATCAGTTATCAAGAAACGTGCAATGACGTCAAAAATCTACCTCTTTTTCCTTCGATTGACTTTTACGTGTTTATCATCGCAAAACTTTAAGAATATCAATTCTAAAAGTGATGTCCGTAACTGCGGATAGCGATCACTTCGGAATACCTATCCATGACGTATACGGCATAAAAAGGGGTCGTGTGTCCTCGAGAGAATATGAGGCGGCTCTTACACGTGTAGGAACACGAAGTCAGCAAATAAAACTGCACTTGTGCTTCAACCTGCAACATTGCGTAATAATGGACGGAGTGTATTAAACAAGACTATTTTTTGGGCTTAATATTATCATGATAATTGTCTCTTTCTTGATCACTTTATAATATATATTGTACAACTATAAAACGTGCATCTTTATTATACAAATTTTATTTATTTTATTTTTTATCTAAAACACATGTATTATAAAAGAAACTTTACGTGAATACTTGAAATATAGAGAATAGGCGATTATTTATACTAATTAAGCTACTTTAATTTTGTCTCTCTAAAGGAATGAGATACATAAATCCATGTGAGAAAAATGAGAGAGAGAGTGAGAGGGAGAGAGAGAGAAAGAGAAAGAGAAAATAAATAAATAATACAACTGTTAAATGAGAAAGTCAGGGAAGGAAATTTCAGCCGTATCGAGTATTTTCTCCTCTTAAAGCGTTCACCATAAGACGTTGTGTTGCACGCCAGCTGATTTTGCTACGATGCATTACGAATGAGCGGACAAAGACTGGCATCGTTACGGTGAGTGACTCGACCTGTTTCCGTACAATAAAGTGATGTGAAAAGAGCAAAAATACAGCCAAGTTTTTACGGGCTGTGCATTATCATATTGCAATATCTACTTTAAAAGAGAGAGATTTTGAACTTGTTATTTTGAAAAATTTTTTATGTCATGCATGACATACATAAAGCAGAAATTTTGTCTTATATATTTAACGCAAAATGACGGTGTATATATTTATTGTTAGAATATTTAGTTAATTACAGAATATATAACATTTATGATATCACGAGCAAATTCCTATCAATAATATAATAACAAATTAAAATAAGCAAACAATGTGTTACAATAATATCTTTCGGTTAAAATTGCACCCGGCTATCAATATGAGTCATTCTTGATTTTTACACGTCTGCTCGACGGAATAACAAGATCTATTTTTGAAAAGTAACCAACGAATCGAGCGTTCGTTTCACGCGTACTACTCGTGGCAAACAGCTCCTTTGTGTTCAACGCCGCTGCGTACATTGCTGCATGCGTTCTTTGTTGTAGCTTTGCCATCGTAGTGTCAATCCTTTTCCATTTTCTTATTTATCTGAATGATTAATTTTATTAAACTATAAAAACTAGAAATTTTCATGAATTAAATTGTTTGAACGGTGTATATATATATATATACCTTATTTGTTAAAATGTAATAAAATTTTAAAAATTTATTTAATGTTGTTTACTTTATAGAAAATTAATTTAAAACTGCTTCAGTATTAAATAATAGAATGATTTTATTTAATCAAAATATTATGCTCAAATAGAAATGCTCATGAAACTTACAGATGTAAAAAAACTATCATATAAGATATTTTCTACAGAATAATATTAGAAACTTCCTACAGCATCGCTATTTGAAATTCCATTTCGGATTTCCATGGCATTTTTATAGTTTTTAAAAAACTTACCGTAAACTTTACGAGCATTTTATACTTTACGTATTATAATTCTTTACTGTTTTTAATTTGTGCAAACAAATCAGTTTAGTTTATTATTCACGTTGTGTTTGTAAAATCTCCCGCAGTTATCTAAGCGCGTAAATTCTTTATCAAAGGGTTTCACTTATCACAGATATTTTTCATTAAGTAGGTCAAGTAATATAAGAGCTCCCAAGGCTATATCTACCCACCTATCGCTAATAGAAAGCGTTCCAAAGGTGATGAGGAAGAAGCGAAGCCCGTAATGCTTGTACTATATCACGAAATGTATCAATTTACAGAAGAAAACACATGATACATTCTTGCGAATATGTAATTAGAAAACAATATTGCACATATTGTGGAAACCCCAATAATTTTTTTAATTGTCGATTGTTTGAACGTTCCTAGCAGAAATAGTTAAATAGTTACCGTCATTAGATATTGTTTTCGTAATACTATAGCCACACGTTTAGATTAGTGATGAGAAATGACCATGATATTTATTCGCAAAACAACCTTGAAATCGTTAACGATAAATGCTATGACGTAAACGCATCCTACGGCGATAAAAAAATAATTAATTACTAGCGTTTTAATCACTATGTAAGTATTCCAATATACATGACAATGTTATTGTGCAATCTTTTTTATCAAGTTGATATGGTTTTTTCTTGACAAAATATCGAAAAATGAAATAATCTTGTAATATAATTTACAAAAAATAAAGAGTACTTGGCTGCTAAAGCTGCTGTAGCAGTACTAGAATATAACAAATCAAGTTGTCCGTTTAATTCCAAGTAACTTTTTAATTTTATAATTGTATATTTAACAAAATGTTAATTAAGACCTAGTTACCGATATATCAGTTACAAATAGAAATAATGTCTAATCAGATTGTCATAAGTACCTATAAATTTATTGCAAATATTGAAACAACACATTATTGATAACATCGGAACGAGTTTATGAACTACATAGTCAATTATTATTCATGCATCAGCAAATATACCGATACCTTGCACCTTCGCCATATTAACGCAAGTTGCATAACGTAATGCATAATAATATGCTTCCTGTATTTTTTATGACGAAAGATACAAATCTCTCTATATTTTTACAGCACGAGTGAAATGAATAACAACAATCACCGGTTAAAATTGCAGCACAAATGTTTTTATGTTTTCGTCACGAATGAATAAATTTGAAGTCTATTATTAAAATATTACTGCACACGAAATCCGAGAAAAATTAATTAATTGTTTAAAAAAATTATAAGAATTTTTATATGTGTGAGCTTTTTCTATTGAAAGAAACTCTTAGCTTACAAGTTTGAGCGTGGATATTCTGCTGCGCGTTTATCTAAATCAGGATAGTTCCAACGTCGTTTCGTGATAAATCATTTCGCGTCAGTTTAAGAAATATGATAACGCGAGCTTTAGAAAAAAGTCAATAGAGTGATTATCATCGAGAAACAGAGTCCAAACCTGTCTTATGAGTAATGCACGTATCTATTCCAGTATCATCACTTGTTTTACAGATAGATCACGTGATTACGGGCTGTATAAATGATTTCACAGATAAACTGGTAAACACTTGGTAATTAATGCAGAATAACTTCCATCGAGGCATTAAAACAATACAAAGATCCGAAGCTAAGAATGAATTTTCTTTACTAGCTAAATAAAAAAATTAATCTTAACTAACAAAATTACTGTACTCACTTAATTATTGCAATATACCGGATAATCCTTATATTATTTAGATACAAACTACAAAAATAGATAAAATATTTTTTTAATGAAATTGTCAATTTAGATCTGATGCTTTCAAAATGCATTCTTTAAAAGCATTGAGCTTATAAGTTTATCGGAAAGAGCTGCCGAGACCTTTCAATGACCGTGACAGTTAATGAACTTGCATATCTTTTTAATTTGCATTTGATAACATTAATTAATTGCATTTTATCTCAACAGAAAGTCTCTTCTAATCTCTTTGAGAAAAATGGTGAATAATATTTCACCTAATTATCCTCTGTTATTTATTACTTATAACGCAATACGGATGTATCGTGTTGTAAGCATAAAAATTTTTATTTTTTTGTAACAAGAAAAGAAATAAAAATTGAAAAACATCTATGCGTCATCAACAATCTTGTGTGCGATTCATCTTATATAAATGGTTGAGGAAGAATTGTCTGTGGGTCTTGCCAAGTGACACATACATCTTCGAAGTGTTTACATCAGATCGCAAATGGAATTTTTGCGTAAGAAAAATCAAGGGTAATATAAGCGTAAGATAGAAAGAGAAGAGATCATTTCGTTTTCCTCAAGCAATGTCAATTCTACATTACGAAGCGAATCGTGCTAAAACACCTAGCTTCGGAATGGTTAATATCCATTATTTAAAACACCAAAAGTTTTTATTTAAAATTCGTGTAAAAGTGCGTATAAGTTAAAACATTTAGCGCCCATGTACTGTATAAGTTTAAAACTAAAACGATTAAGATATAATAAACTTCGAATATATTATTTCATTTAATTGATCTTTACATGCTATTTTGGATTCTGAAATGTAAATATTTTTTAATTTCAAGATACGACTGATTACTGATGATAAGACTCTTACGTGTGTACTTCGCTACTAAAATAGTATAATAATTATTTATTTGAATCGTAGAATTGAAAAAATATATAATTGTTTTATTTATCTCTAACATTTATTGTGTATGGTTTAGAAATATAGTTCCTGATACTTTTTAATTATTCAAACTTTCAACGTATGTACGAGAATCCGGAAGATAATAAAGTCATTAAAGTCTCAAATCCTTTGTTTATTATTTCTGTTTTAAGACCAACTTTGTATAAAGCTAAAATAAAACTTTTGATGTGATCTATTAATTTCTGGCTTGAAACAAATAGAGCAGTGCAATATTATTTGCACTAATATGTCCTCACCGCTAATCTAATCATATACGCAAAAGCACTTCATTGAAGTTTTAATTGTTTATCTTAAATTAAAGCGATAAGATGTCTATATCAATATTTTCGATATTTGAGTGATATATCGCGAGATATCATTTTTCTTATTGCTCGATTTTGCAAAGAAACTCAACAACCGTTTTGACTTCTGAGATTATCTTTATCATATATCGTCATTACAAAAATTTTTTTATCGCAGATAAAAAAAAAAATCAAATATCTGTGAAGCTAATTTGTAATTTATATTTATATCACAAATTTTAGCAAGTGATAATATTAAGTGTGCAGACACGCCTCCACCAAAACTGATTATGATAAACATATTCTCTGTTCAAGTTATATTGAGGTCAAGCAAATCAATGTATTCGATCATCCCACACGAGATTTATTCAACGAGCAATGCATATCTCAATTAATTAAATTATTACTATAACATAATCTCGATTTTTTGAATAAAATTTTAAAACGACAAATATATAAGTCAGATGATTTTTTTTTATAAAAATAATACTCGAAGTTCCGTTTTGTTTTAGACTGTAAAACATGTGCTGGTTATCGCTTAATAGCATAATCACGAACGTGCTAATCTCGATTCATATTTATTTGAACAACATGTTGAATCATGTGCACTTCCGAAATATCAGACAAATCGTCTAACATTACATTATGTGTAAAACGATGACAATTCGACGTATAATAACCTAAAGATTGGATAAGAATGAAGTCAACATCCGCGTAAATCATATGCGAGCAACCGATATGTCGAAAATAGCTCAACGTGCTTCTTCTGAAGCTTAAATATCCAACAAAGATAGAACTTTACTGATTGCAATTAACATCCTCGACAGCAGAGAAAATAAAATGTTATCTGCTATGCAGTGCATGGATTTAAAAAAAATTACAGATAAACCCATAGATAAAATGTAACAAATTATCATGTCCGCGGATAGAAAACTATACATATATAGATACACGCGTCATCCAACTGTAATAATAATATATTAAAGCAGCGAA